>JAODUK010001629.1:4143-35864 GCA_027564635.1 Typhlichthys eigenmanni
CCCCCCCGCGCCACTGTTCAGACCCCTCCCATGGAGACACACAATTAAAATCACAGCTGGTCGCTGATGCAGGGAGTCAACGGGCAACCTGACATATTGGGTTGAATTTGGTCAGAAACGTGCAAGAAAGGGGAGACTCCAGTACGTGCACGTGCACTACCTTGTACTTCTCGTTGTGCACGTGCGTGGTGACGTGCTCCTCGGCACAAATGGCATCGCCGTAAAACTCCCGACAGAGGAGGCAGTAGAAGCCTCTGACGGGCAGCAGGAACTCTGACCCTGCGGAGAAACGACAGCGGACAGGTCAGCCTCCAGGTGGCAGCACAAACGCTGCTCAATCGTGTTTACCTGCGATAGAGCTCCGGGAGGCGTACCTGTCGTGAAAGGAAAGGGTTAATGCAGCTTGTTCAGGTTGGCATGAGAATAAATCAGCTGTCACAGGCTGCACCTAACTGGCATTAGCCCCGGTGGAAAGGCCTTCGGCACCCAACAGCGTCAGCAACAGAGCTGGTATCAATACTGGGCACCTAAAGGTGATGCCTTCCACCGGGTTAACGCATCACACTGCTACATTATGACACATGAAGTGCTGATTGACAGCGGTGCTCCGAGAGTGGGAGGAGTCAGACTGTTGTTTCATTAAGGGACAGAATATGAGGAGCCCTCCACATCGCTGCAGAACCTGGAAGTAGAAGATTGCTTACAAAGGTCTGTCAGGAGATAGCAGAGAAACAGGAGGCGGGCGTGAGTGTGACGGGGAGGTACCTTTGGCAGGTTTGGTCATCTTCTCCTCTGAAGACAAGCTCTTGCCAGCTTTGGGAGGGTTGGGAGCCCACGGTCTACTGTAGGGGTCCTGTGTCTGCAAAGCACAAAAGGTTTGCAAATGGATGACGCACGCTGCCATCTAGTGGCCATGAAAAATATTACAAAATGAGAAATAAATGTGCAAACCGTTAGAAAACAGAAATGCAGTACGTAAGATACATGCTTATGAAACGGACAGTCAGACCAACAAACCTTGCGGTGCGACTTGCTTTGCAAGTGTGTAAAAAAATCAAACATGGAACCGGAGGTGACGTTACAGTTTTTGCACCAATGGTTCCCTGCGTCATAGTACTCAAACGGCTCAGGGGTCGGGTCTTTGGGTGGAGCCGAGGTCTTGACGAGCGGCTTGAGCTGTTCCGGGGAGAAGGTCTGCTGAGAGAGACAACAGGCAGCCATCAACATGCAGGAGAACACACCAGTAGCTAGGCAACCACAGGACCGACAGTGATTTGGACCCCCCACACACACACCCAAACACACAGGGGCAAAAAAAAAAGTTAAATCTCTTACCTTGAAACGTTTCCAATCCTTGAAGTTATTTAACGGAAAATAACAGGATGACAAAACGTCGCCTTTTTTCGCTTTGCATTTCGTTTCTAACGTTGCTTATGTTCAAGCTAGCCAGAACGTTTTCATCTGTCCAAATGCTACCAACACTTACAACTATTGTCCAATACAAATGAGAACCTTACAGGATTCCACATTAGCAAAAAAAAAAAAACTCGATTTATAGGTCCATAATCTTCTACATATACAACAATCTAGCTCAACTTGGACCGGTTAGCATCTCACATGGTGTCAAGCACTAGCTAGCTAACTGGTGTCATTTTACATCTGGCTGATCAAGAATAATTGTGCATTATGCTCAACTAACTGCTGCGGGAGCTGTGCTGTACGCAGCTAAACGTAGCTATGTAGCTACGACACGAGTTGACTGCACATGGTTTAACACGTTCTAAAAAGAGTTAACATTCATTTTGATAAACTATTGCCAATGTCACCTTTCATACTGACTGTTCCGATGGGACATATAGACAGACCTATTTACTTTTTGACAATGATGTACGTACGCTTTGCAAAGGAAGTTATGTCGCGAAAGGTAAGCTCTGATTGAGCATAAACCACCAAATATCAATCCCGATTAATTACTTGAAACCATCTGAATGCCTGAAAGCTGCAGGTTGACACGTGTTAAAATAATCCTGACAGAGAAATTGCTAATATTTTATCTTAATTACAAAGAGTAAAACACCACTTTCACTGCAAATGCACAAGTATATCTTAAAGACGTCGGCAGTAAATGGGTCTTTGGTTTAATACAACAAATCCAAATATACAAAAACAAACTAAACATTTCACAAATAGTTACTTTATATCGTTACTTAGATTATCACATCAAATTATATTTCAACTTTAATTTAAATCAATATTTTAAGATGTAATTAAAATACACATCTAATATGTAATGCGGGTCTTATATCAGTTCAGTAGATGTAATAAAGTCAAATGCAAAATATTGTGAATAAATACCAAGAGGTGAGAACGATATTCATTTCTCACAACACAAATCAAAGCCCGGTGCCCGCGGAGCAGTCCTGCCCACCAGCAACGCAAGTAAGATGGTCATGAGAACGGCTGCACCCATTGGTCGTGCAGCATTAACATGTTATGTTACAGCCTCATTTCAAAACAGATTCTACATACAACAACATAGTAACATTGTCCGTGAATGGATATATGAAACCACCAGGACTCCTCCTAGAGCTGGCCGCCCGGCCAAACTGAGCAATCGGGGGAGAAGGGCTTTAGTCAGGGAGGTGACTAAAGAACCCTATGGTTACTCTGACAGAGCTCCAGCATTGCTCCGTGGAGAACCTTCCAGAAGGACAACCACTTCTGCAGCACTCCACCAATCAGGCCTGTATGGTGGAGCGGCCAGACGGAAGCCACTCCTCAGTAAAAGACACGAGACACCTGAAAGACTCTCAGTCCATGAGAAGAAAAGTCTATGGCCTGATGAAACCAAGACTGAACTCTTTGGCCTGAATGCCAAGCGTCATCACCTGGCCATCACACCTACAGTGAAGCATGCTGGTGGCAGCATCACGCTGTGGGATGTTTTCCAGCAGCAGGACCTGGGAGACTAGTCAGGATCGAGGGAAAGATGAATGCAGCAATGTACAGAGAATCCTTGATCAAAACCTGCTCCAGAGCGCTCTGGACCTCAGACTGGGGAGAAGGTTCATCTCCAACAGGACAATGACCCTAAGCACACAGCCAAGATAATAAAATAGTGGGTTCGGGACAACTCTGTGAATGTCTGAGTGGCCCAGCCAGAGCCCAGACTTGACGCAATTTAACATCTCTGGAGAGATCTGAAAATGGTTATGCAGACGGTCCCCATCCAAGCTGATGGAGCTTGACAGAATGAGATAAACTGCCCAAAAGTAGGTGTGCCGAGCTTGTAGCATCGTACTCAAAGACTTGAGGCTGTAATTGCTGCCAAAGGAGCTTCAACAAAGTATTTATTTATTATGGGGTGTTGTGTGTAGAATGTTGAGGAAACTTTGTATTTTAATCCATTTTGGAGTAAGGCTGTAACATAAGAAAATGGAAGTGAAGCGCTGTGAATACTTTCCGGTGCACTGCATGTTTGTAGGACAGCAACATGCTGCCATTGCACTCTACACAAAGGGGTCAAAAAATGTGACAAGAGGCAGAACACAGACCCCGCTCAGCCAGCAGCTTTGGCCTCGCTTGCAGTCTTGTATAGACTCACTGATTAACATGGGAGCAGAGCCACAGAAGAACCGCTCCGTGTGCAACGGGCTTGAGGAGTGATAGGGAGAGTTAAGGGGGGGGTACTAGGGCTATACGAAAATATCGATACACGGTATCGCTATATTATGTTGTGCGACACCTGTCCTATTGCTGGATTCTTGCCAACTCACAGCCCTAGGGCAGGGGTCTGCAACCTTTACTATCAAAAGAGCCATTTGTGCCCAAAATCTGTCATATTTATCTGTTTGGAGTCGCAGAAATATACTTTGCCTATCAACATTACTTAGACCTAAATGAGAATTCATTTACATGTTTTCCGCCACATAGGAGTGATTTTGAACCGGGGGGACAGTTAAATGTTAAGGGGGTGCGGGGCTCCGCAAAGATTTTTTTTTTAATGAAGCACTTAATTTCCAATTACAAAATACCTTAGGGGGAGTTAAGGGGGAGTTGGGGGGAGGGTACCTTAGGGGGAGTTAAGGGAGAGTTGGGGGAGTACCTTAGGGGGAGCGGTGCTTGGGGCCGGCAGCTCCTCGGGGGCCCTCTCAGCCTCTCGTCTCTTCTTCTCTGGTGGTGGAGCGTCGTGGGTGGGGCGGCGGGGGCGGGCGGAGGGGTCCAGGCCCAGGATCAGCGCCACCTTGTCGATCTCCGAGCGCTTCTTCTCGGCCTCCTCGTGCTCCGTGCGCAGCAGAGCGATCTGGTTCATCACCTCCTCCTGCAGCCGGCTGATCTCGCTCAGCAGGGGGTCCTTGTGGCCGTCCTTCTCCCGACGCTTCTTCCTCAGCAGCTCCCCTGAAGACACATGGACCTTCAATGCTCTCCACACAAGCCCCCAGCAGCCATGTAGCGACCAGGCAACAGAACGACATTGTGGGCGGGTACCGAGCTAAACCAATCTAAACGCCAGGCGACACGATGGAGGCGACCGTCGGTGGGAGGATACCATGGCCTGACAGACTGACTGAAACAGAGTGGGAAATATGCCAGAGGGTTACCTATGCAACTAAAGCCTGGAATGTAAACTAGTGGCCAATGGTCAGCTACAAGGCCATGTGCGATGAGGGGATGGCTTCTCTCTCCTTCAATGAACCTTCTTTACTGAACGACACTTACTGGAAAAGGTTCTTGAACTACTTCATTTGCTGTTGAATGTTGCTCAATGACACCCAATTAAAGTGTAGCCGCTTATTTGGAACATTTTAGAGCATATATGTACTTTTTATCATCATTTAGTCCCCGTGCCAAATGTCGCTTTCATTACCATCCAATTTAATTTTAAATGTTTCTCATGGTGAAATTAAATGCATGACCTTCAATTGTAATGCGCGTAGTGCAACATCTACCGTCATCTCCAGCTGAATCCACAGCTGGAGATGGCTTGTGTTTTACAAATACGTTTGTTGTTGCCGTTACCACTTGAATGCTCTAACGCCTATGGAATCAGACCGACGTGTAACCTGGCGTTCAGTCCACTGCTGTTAACCGCAGCCTCAAGTCCACATCTTCTGACCCCCCCCCTAAAATAAGAGACATTTATTTCCAGGGTTCACAGTTCAAGCCCCCTCCCCCCTCCAGTGCCCCCTACTGGCACCTTGCTGCTTCCGCAGGCGCTCCAGCTCCTTCATCAGGTACTCCTTCTTCTTCATGCGAATCTCCCGCTCCTCCCGCAGCTTATCCCGCTCCTCCAGAACCTGCGGAGGATGAGGAGACGGTGGGCGAACTTGGTCAGTCTGTGCTTAATCACAGCCAGGAGGAGAATTGTCTAAAACCTATAAACCTGCTGCATGTAGCATACAGCGCTAACGTGTTGCGGAGGAGGCTCTCAAGCTAGCTGCCCCGCTACATGTAGCCTACAGCGCTAACGTGTTGCGGAGGCTCTCAAGCTAGCTGCCCCGCTGCATGTAGCCTACAGTGCTAACGTGTTGCGGAGGCTCTCAAGCTAGCTGCCCTGCTGCATGTAGCCTACAGCGCTAACGTGTTGCGGAGGCTCTCAAGCTAGCTGCCCTGCTGCATGTAGCCTACAGCACTAACGTGTACTGCATCATGCGTATGTGTAGCGCAAATTTCTGAGGAAGCACATAAACTAGGCTCCAAAGGAACACAGGATACACTCCCGATACGCCTGGCAGCCATCTTGAGTATGCGTGCATGTAATTAGAGTTTAACGCGCTGCGGGGGCACCTTCTGCTTCTGACTGGCGTTGTTCTTCTCCTCGGACATCCTGTCCTGTTCGCCGCTGTCCCTCCTCTCCGGGGGCGGGGCCAGGCTCTTGGCTGCTGCAAGACAACCAATCAGTAATAAGCAGCCCGCCCATTGGCCCTGGCAGCAGCCAACCAGCGGCGAGGGGTCCTACCTGGGGGCACGTAGCTCTGGCTGTAGGGGGTGCCAGCGGGGTAGTCCATGCTGGGCGGGGGGTACATGGGCGGCCACTGCTGGGGCAGGTAGGGCATGTAGGCCCCGTACTGCCCGTAGCCCGGCGGGGGGTAGGTGGGCGGGGCCTGTGCGTAAGCGGACACGGTTAGGGCAGGGGGCGGAGCCGTGTCCTGCTCCTGGGCCCAGTCGGCCCGGCCAGCCGCCACCTCCTTCACGCTGCGTGGCAGGGGGGGGGAGGGGGAGGCAGCAGCGGGGGACGTCCTCCGCCTCCCCCTCGCCCCCTCCTCGCTGCTCCAGCTGGCCGCCCGGCTGCTCCCGCTGCTGCTGGAGCTGTTGCTGCGCCGGCCCCTCCCCCCGCTGCCAGAACTCCCCGACGACGAGTAGCGCCGCTGACGCTTCTCGGGCCGGCGCGCGGGCGCCACCTTGGGCGGCGGCTTGTTGCCCTGGAGACGCTCCCGGGTGCGGGCGGCCATCTTGCTGACGTCGGCCACGCCCAGGTCCACGCCGATGGTGCGCAGAAGGTCCTGCAGCTTCTCGTACTCCTCTACCGCCCGCCTGTCCTCCTCCGCCAGCGGCTCCGTGCCGGGGGGGAAGGGGGGGGTGCCCGCGGGCTCTGGCTCAGCCGCCGCCGTGGCGTAGGCGTTGCCGTAACCCGGGTGATGGGGGCTCTGGGGTGCGGCCGCATCCTCGGCGTCGCCGTAGAGGAACTTCTCCTCGTCCTCGATGTCGTCGTGGGGCCTCGCTCCCCCCCCCGCCGCCTCCCCCCCCTCCCCCAACATGGACAGCAGACCACTGAGCTCGGGGTCGAGCCCCGCCCGCTGGGCCATGTGGGGGTCGGCACGTAGCTCCGTCAGCATGGAGGCCAGGACATGGGGCTCCATGCCCTTCACCGCAGACAGCAAACGCTCGGCCACGCGGGACACGTTGGCACTGTCCACCCGGGGAGACTCGCTGGCCTGGGGGACAGAAGCTAGTTAGAGATGCTAGTTAGCAGCTAGTCAGACAGACTAGTTAGCAGCTAGTTATCAGCTAGAGTTGCTAGTCAGACAGGCCAGTTAGCTGCTAGTTATCAGCTAGTTAGAGTTGCTAGTCAGAGGCATTTATTTAGGCTGCAAATGGGCCAGGCAGACCGTTAATGGTAAAGTACTTTGCTCAGGCCCGGGAACTGGAGATGATATTCAAGAAAATAATGATGTTGCCTGACATGTCACACAATCATTTTTCTAAGTTGTAAAACACTGGTGTTTTACAACACCTCATCCAGTAACACTGTTTTGTTAACTATTCTAGTAATGATCTTTCCCCATTCTTAGAAATTAAGCAATTTATTATGATACTAGCATTATCTTTGATGATTGACATATTGGTAATGTGTGTTAGCCCCGATAACATAATTTCAAACAGAATATTTGCTTATAATTGCCTGTTCATCTGTTGTTAGTCACTTTGGATACAGCATCTGCTAAATTATATAAATGTACCTTTTAAGTTTCATCTCGTTATTCGATTGCTTAAAATTCAAGCAGCCACTGTACAGAGGACCTCTCTGCCCACAGCTGTCCACATCTTTCCAATGAGCAGCATAGTTTGATTCAACATGAAATGAAAGACCTTGAAATCAGCGTCCTGCTGCAGGACCGGTAGATTTGCCTCAGTGTAATCTGTCAAATTGTCGGACGACCTTCAGATTTTCCGTCACTGTTAAAAATATTCAGTCAATGAGAAAATATTTCCGGTCAACCCTCACGCTGTCTTAAGGCCGAAATGACCCACGAGAACCATAGTGCTCTCCTCCATTCCATTGCCTTCGATGCCGGCTCCAGCTACGATCGGAGGAGGGGAGAGGGGGGGGCCGGGGTTGGTGAAATCTTGGCACCGTGACGTAACTAGCCCTCTCGTGCCCCGCGATAATTAGCCGGCGAGTATGCAATATATTGACGAGGAGTAAGGACAGCGCGAGGGTTAACACGACCTCTGCTGCACACGTGCATTCACCGTTACAGCGCCCGTGCCACAGACGGATACGCTGGGTGGGCTTTGAATGCTCTATATTATTTTTAAATGGAAGAATTAATTTAAAAACGGAACAGTGACCCATGCCTGTGACCCATGGGTCACTGTAACAGTGACCCATACCCATACTGAAGGTATTTTTCATTACTGACATGTTGATCGGGCTACTTGTCTGGTCGGACTAGAAAAAATCCTCCTGCACTTCCCCTTTCAAAAATCTACTTGTCCCAGACGAGCCTCAATATCGAGCCCTGCAGAGATTTGAAATTTCAGTTCTGACACTCGATCAAACGCAGCATAAGTTCTGATTTGTGTAGCAGTCAGACTGTAGGTTGACACCTGTTTGTTTACATGAGTATTAGATTCGTTTTCCAAATACAAGAACGGCTAACCAAGTAAAAGGCAAGAACAGCTAACAGGAGAGCAGCCCAGCAGCTAAACAGGAGAGCAGCCCAGCGGCTAAACAGGAGAGCATCTAACCCACTCCAAAACGGAGGCTTAGCCCGCCCGTAGACGTGCGAGCAGAGGCAGCAGTGGAGGCACTTCCTACCCTGACAGAGGGAGATTCGTCTGAGTCCATGCGTTTCTTCAGGATGGACTTGGGGGGTCGGTTCAGCTCCTCCATCGCCTGCTTCCTCCTGGCCAGGTCCAATTCCTCAAACTCTTCCCCCTGCAGGCTGCTGCCGGTACTGCTGCTGCTGCTGCTGCGGGCCCGCGGCCGGCTGTAGCTCCTCCCCCTGTTGGGGCTCCTCCCCCTGATGGGGCTCCTGCCACGGCTGCGACTCCTACCACGGCTGGGGCTCCGTCCCCTGCTCTTACTGCGCTCACGGCTCAAGGCTCGCCCATGGCTCCGCCCCCTTGAGGGGGACCGGGAGCGGGGGCGTCCCTGGCTCCGAGCACGGCTCCTAGCCCGGCTGCTGGCGCCCGGGCTGGGGCTCCGCCCCCTGTTGGGGCTCCGCCCGCGGCTCTTGGCTCGGCCACGCTCTGCGGAGGGGCTACGGCTCCGAGGACGGCTCCGCCCCCTGCTGTGGCTCCGCCTCCTGTAGTCATCTGGGCGGTCGTAGGGCGGCCTGGGTGCAGGGCCCCTGCTAAACACACACTAGCGTTAGCCGGGGATGGGCAGCATTTGTGATTCAGGTACTTAAAAGACTAAAACTATTTTGTAATCGTTATTGGAAAGCATTGCTGAAAATGGCTTTATATTTTGTAGTTTACAAACACTATAAAAAACTTTGAGAGAGGTTTGCAGCCTCTGATTAATACCCTGGTGTAAACAGACTAGGGCAGAACGATATTTGCCATCTGCCCATTCCATGTGCATGCTAACAGAAATATGTCCGTGTTTCCACAGTGCTGGGTCTGTAAATAGTAACACAATGGTGCAGACCACACACAACACTATCCTAGCCTTCACAGTGTATTTACAATGTGTGGGTTGCAGCTTCTAAGGGAGCACTCAGTGTACTGAAGGCAGAGGTGTTCAAATAAACTCTCTGCAGACTGATTATACCCTTTACAATAATTACCATCAGTCAGTTTACAGGTGACGGGTGGATCGATAGGTATGCAAAGTGATTTCATGCTCCATTGCAACAATAATTTAAAAAATACAGTAGTTTTATTTTGATACATTTAGGGTATTTGGTATTTTATTTTTTAAATGTATTTTGATGTATTTTGACCATCCATGGCATTGGCCAATAAGGTATCACACACTTTGCTGGCATTAGCCAATAGGGTCATGTAACTAGATGAACCAACAAGCCGCCCTACCCATCATGTGAGCTGGACAGGTGGCGTGGGGGGGCAGGACCAGGGGCTCCCGTCAACTCGTTGCCCACGGTGATGACTAGGTTGTGGTCGATGGGGATCGCCCGCGGAGACAGCGACCTCTGCAACACAGCCAGCCAGGTTACAGGACAGTCTCAGTCAGTTGCACGATGCACTACCATATCAAGTGCCTCCAAAGCAATCAGCAGCACACCTCTAGAGGCACCATTTTATTTATTGCACCTTTATTTCACCAGGTACGGTCTGCTTGCGTGACCTGGTCAAGGGTCACGTGTTTCTTGATATTCACTATGACTTTAGCGTTATACTTGCTTTCGTAGATTCAGATATATTATTGTGTTGGAAATATGTTTATGATTCACAGTGCGTTTATGCACAGGCCAAAATGTAGTCTATCGATCATGTTACGGTTGTTAATCGCTCATACAGTGGTTACCGTACACATGGACAATAGATCAGACTACGTTGTTGGGTAAAGCACCTCACAGGTAACATATATGTTAATTAACACACACAACACAGTACGGCTGCTTGATTGATCGGTTGGTTTATTATTAACGAGAATCGTATCACCTCTCTCGGCGGCGGACCGCTGCCCCAGAACTCCCCGCCTCGTTGACTTCCTGACCCGGGGGACGGGTACCTCCTGCGGCCCGGGGAGCGGCGGTAGGAGTCCGGGGCTCCGTGGTCGTGGTAGCCGTGATGGTAGGGAGGAGGCCGTCCCCGGGACCGGTCTTCCCGATAGGACGGAGGGGGGTAGCCGCGGCCCGGGCCGTGCGGCGGGTACCCTCGAGGCGGCGGCCGTCCACGGTACATAGGTTCTTCTTCTTCTCGGCGTTGCAGTTACCGCGTTTTCCAACGCTGCCTTAACGAACACGAAACATAAGACCTATAATCGCGATAATAAATGTAACGCTAATATCAATGTTGCTGCAATACTAACGAACAAAACACCTCGTAGCGACGTCTCTGAATGGAGCGCTGCTCTTCCGCTGCTGCCTACAAGCAGGACGTGCGTCACGCTGTGCTGCCGCCTGCAGGACAGGAGGAAGTACAGCTACACAGTTATTCATTTGGTTTTACCAATTTACCTTATGCCAACCTGTATCTTATTATTTGCAACCACCATTTGATTGTATAGTTCTTTCCTTGTATTACAAATAAATATATAAATAACCCCCCCAATAAAAAAATGATTTAGTACAGCTTGCACTACAACACCGAAATGCATGCATGCATACATATTGGCAGCTTGTGCTTCTGGAGACACTACCAAAATAAATACCGTCCATAACCTATAGCTAAATAAATATGTAGTCTGCCTTTCGCCATATAGTCCATGCCCATTCATATGTTACCATTCGTATGTTATAGTGCCTATACAGTACTTGAATCGGTTTCATGCCATATCAAATATAACACTCAAAACTCCCATTGTTTTTCAAATATAAAATCAGACATCGATAGTCAAAAAAATAGACATTCGGTGAATCTGAGAGGCACTTTATTAACACAGTAGTAATGGATGAGGAATACATCAACTGACTGCATTTGGAGCGCAACAGAATATGATCTAGACTTCACTAAGGTAGTTGTTCCGGGTTATTCAGAGAAAGCACATTTCATTCCCACTTCTACAGCTGATAGCCTAAATGCCGTATGCCTACACGACACAAAGTTTGAATGTCATATTATGCTTAAACATGTATGATAAGACGTGTAGCTAAAGCTACATTTACAAACACATTAGACATTTTGTAATGTCAGCTCATATTCATATTATCCACAAGATGGCGGTATACTCTATGTGGGAGAAGCGCCTGCCATGTTCCTAGTTGGGTTTATTATACTGCCTGGCGATTAATTTGGTACCGGTACGTCCTTTGTATGCACGACATAGTATGAATGCCCTCCTGTATCACAATGAATCCAACCATAAAAGTCTGTTCTCAATTGCCCTACAACGACCTGCTTCCCAACGTGTGACCCCAAGTCTTCTCCGTGGTGATGCAAGAAGCCTGTAAAATTATGTTTTGTTTATTGACAAAAATACTTTCCTTTAAAACACTACATCATGTAATACTGCCCTAAGAAATTACAATATTTATGCAATGCTTATGAGCTGTAGTTGAAAGTCAGATGCCACCACATCTTAAAGTTGCAGACTCCAGTGTTGCATTCTTTGATCTCCCGCCCCTCAGTCTGATTGGTGGTCAAACTACCACAGAACTATAGATCTTAATTAAAACAACCTAGATACATACTTAAGCCACAAAATGTAAGCCTACTTTTTAAATATGAACTGGTATGTTGAGATAGCATTTTTTATTTGAATTACCACAGGACAATATAATGGAAAATAGCCGTATGAAACAAAAGCACAGTATGTAGAAGACCTTGGAGTTTTGATGACAGAGAATAAGAAGGCCGTAGAATCACTTCTCCGGCCCCTCCAACTGTGACGGTGAACAGTGGGAGCCTGCGGAGCACACACTTACCTCAGGATGGATCAGCAGTCCTTTCCCTGAACAACACCAGACCTAACCACAGACCTAACACTGTAAACCTCATCTGTAACAAGACGAACATGTACAGGTAAAAATAGGATCCATAGAATTGTGTGCTATTATGAAAAGCATTCAATGATTCACACTGCCCAAAACCGTTCCATTATACTTGCATCTGTCTAAGTGGCTGATCCACCAGGAAGAACAAAAATAAAACTCAGCAAAGATTAACAGAAACAGCGGCCCCTTTGTTCATGTGCCGTCTATACATACAATATTTGCAAATGCATCTGAACATCTTCAAAACTGTAAAGTTAGACACTAGCTTTAATAAATTAGTTATCCAACAAAGTTTAAATAAATGTAACAAATAATGTTCATATATAATTATACTGTTATATTTCACAATATATGAGATCTTAATAGTTTAAAATAAAGTTTTTACCCAAAATTACTTGACATCTTCTTTGCACGATATCTAATAAATTAATGAGTTATCTTCTGTCTCACTGTGTAACCACGATGTGATGAACTTCACGCCAGATTATTTCATAACCACTTTATTGTTTCAAAAGACAAGGAAGCAAACACCCAACGAAATTCTACCAATGAAGTTTTGAAATATAACACAAAAATAAAATAAAACGTCACACTGAATCTAACTGGTTTGTGTTTTGACAGAACTAGCTTTTCTCTAGCTAGCTAGCTAACCCTAGCTAGCTATCAGCTACCTGACAAACAGAAGGCGTTAAACAAAAGGGACCTTTGGCGGCCGGCTACTCGTCGACCTTGTTCGCCTCCCACTTCTCAAGGAAGTCCTGCAGGTTCAGGTTGAACGTGTCGATGCCCTTGGCCGACAAGTGCACGCCGTCGGCTCGGTACAGCCCGGTGTTGGCGCCGCAGCGGATGCTGTCGTGGGGCAGCGCTGTGCCGCCCAACTCACCGATGATGCTGTGGACGCGGCGGTTGACGGTGGAGCGCACCAGGTCAACCTCGTGGCTGTCGGCCGAGTGTCGCCACACGCGGCGCGGCAAGATGTTGGACCACACCAGCAGGCAGCGTGGGAAGATGCTGCGCATGGAGGTCAGGTCCTTCCTGACTGACGCCAGCAGGTCGGTGGGGCTTTCGGTGCTCAGGTCGTTGCCCCCCAGGTGCATAATGAGCACGTCTGGGTTGGGCCACTTCACCTTCAGCTGGTGTAGCTGAGGCAGCAGCTGCGGCCACGTCATGCCCTGGGTGCCCTTCCACCAGATCACCACGTTGGCCGGGTTCATGCCCAGCTGCATGCCCACCTCCGGGGACTTGGCCCGGGACTCGGCCCAGTACACCAGGGAATGGCCGCAGATCCACACGTTGCGGGGCCCGGTGCTCAGGGCCTTTCCTGCAGGGGCAACGCATTACCATGTTAGTCCACTGGGAGCGCTGGTCGCCTGGGCAGCATGCAGTGCGTAATGGGACACAGTGTAAACAGAAACACTCCCCCTGCTGGTGCGGTTTGGTCCTGCAACATGATCCTCTGATCCTCTGATCGGCCTCCAACATGTCGTCTTGAAGACGTTCCTTAATTTATCTATATTTGTTTCGAATAATGTAACTGTCTAGTTATTGTAATCATACTGCTAATATATACTTTGATAAGGGAAGGGTCCCTTATGTGGTGTTAAATAAAACAATTAAAATATGAAAATCAATACAAAACCAACATTCTAGTAGATTATAATTTCTCTAGACAAGCTTAAATGTATCATTTATGAAGGATGACTGTAATTTGTCATAAAATTAAGGTTGTGTTAACTATGTATATATGCTACTGCTATATCAAATTTGTCGTTAACTTTGAGTTGTCAGAGCCAGTTCTTATCGTACAAGATCAGTGAAACATTTAATGATTCTCAAAATTATGCAGGAAAATATCAAAATCACCACCTACCTTTCTAGACAAGATCGCTACCAGAGCAACAGACTAGAAAACACTAGATTTGTAAAGTTTGAAAGCATCCGTTGCTGCCGATAACTTTGCCTAGATAACAAACGTTGAAATAATCTATACTCTGTTACTAATCTATTCCGCAGGTGAGACACAAGGTCCAATAGAAAATGTAATGCAAACATCAGATGCCATTAAATGAGAATTACATAAAATTACGTAAATTCTGAGAATACTGTATATTGTATTTTATATATTCTTGGTCTGTATTTCCGAACAAAAACACATTCAGAACCCCAAGTAGAGAAGGTAAACACTTTGTTGCATTATAATTGTAAGGTAATCATTAGGGGTGTGATAATATTTCTGGTCAAGGTGAAAAGCTCTCTTGCGATATCAGCATGACTAGTGTGAGGGTGGACATGCAAGATTACCACAGCACCTTTAAGTGGTTTCTGTTGCAGAACTTTGGGTACACAGATTGCACAAATGGCCAGCCCCTATTATTTAGATAATTCTCCCGTTACAGAATTTGACTTTCGGACTTTCAGGCCTGCTTAGCCAACCATTGTTAGAGCTAAGGACTTAGCAGATGTCGGCTGTTTTGAATATGTTTAGGAGCCATAAATGCTCTGGTTTGCGCGTGCATCTAAGATTGAGTTCAATGTAGGATATTTAGAATGCCATGAGTGCGTTGTTAAGCCATATTTATTGAAGTTGTTTAGGTACATTTATATGTTCCAAAAATACCACTAGCATCACAGCTAATCTCAATTAGCATTTATTTACTTTTTTACACTATAATTTGTCTAAAATTGTTATGTAATATGTGACATAAGCCTATAGGTTGTGATTAACCACAGTAATGCATATACACATTTTCAAATATAGCCTATTGTATTGCTTTGTATATTATGCATGTAACAATAGGCTATTACAATAGTCTACAGTTACACTAGCTCTGTGATTGGCTCTGTAGTTATCCTATTAACCTGTAGTAGGCCATAACAATACGGTGTACTACGCTTATGGTTTAGAGAATGTAAAGGCTAGTAGTACTGTCTGCTTCATGTAATATTGATTAAAAATTGTGTTAAAATTACGTTAGTTCTCATAAATGAAATATCACGCATTGTCTCGTCACCTAATAGTGTATTGTCACACCCCTAGTCATTAGCCACGAATACAACTTAAACAAATGTGCACGGAATGGTATAATAGCTGTAGAGAATTAGATAAAGGCCAACGTAGTAGCTGTATACAGGCGCGACCGTTGCCCTGCTAGTTTAGACGTGGTTTACCTGGCCCAGCGTGGCCCAGCGTGGCCCAGCGTGGCCCAGCGTGGCCCAGCGTGGCCCAGCGTGGCACTGTGTGCAGATGAAGCTTGCTGTGTGAAATGACCCCAGATGGGAAACTAATCCGCCTTCACCGCGGGCTCCTTCCGTCTGTACTGAGGATGATTTAAATCGCTTCAAACACTGACGCAATATTACACCGGGACCCAAACATTAGCCGGAAGCATCTAAACGTATTCAGTAACACGAACACATTTATTGTTGCTGACAACATTCCATGCAAACTGTGTATTGTATAAGATATACCATATCGCACATTTACACCCCTATATATAAAAATATATAAAAACTATACGTTTTCCACTTTACTTTTCCAATGTATTTGTTTAGGAATGTATTGTTATAACTTAACAGTCTTATTATCTTGTCTCATACTACAACAAATAAAACGTGATATATTCCATGTATGTGCAAACCTACTTGGCAATATATCTGATTCTGTTACATCTATCTAAACTTCTACATTATGCGTAATGGCAATACATACGGTACGACGACGTATAGACTAGCAACTTGGCGACAGGCTAGTTGATGCTGGAACACGAAGCCATGCTGATTACACTTCACCTCACTGAATTTAAAGCAGGACAAAACAGAAATGACTACTTACCCACAACAGTTTCTCTAACGCCTATAAGCCAAGTTACGGAGGCATTGGCTGTCTAACGTTCGTCAGCAACATTAAATACATTTAAATAATAATAATAATAATCTCTAGACCTAGTTACAATGGAATTATACATAAAGTAAACTTGGCAACACCAGGTTAACGAGCTCTTGACGAGGATAAACTAACATAAAACATGGCTTATGTTAAATCGCTATGACGATCAAAAGGTTTGCCAGGACACTAAAAATAAGTTTGTTACAACATCAATACTAGTGTGACAAGCATCTATATGTTATTCTCTATTAGCCATGGCTAATTTAGCCATGGCTAAAGCTCAGACCAGCTGGAATACTTGTTAATCTAGGTGTAGGCGAAAGCTAGAACTACACTGTTAAGCCATGTCTTTGAGAGATGTTTAATCTGGTAAAAAAGACACACGGACTCGTAGTCCCCATTCACAGAGAGTAGGAGAAAAGCCTTGCATCAGAATTGACCACAAAAAGGATGTGTTGCCATGGGCTTGTAAAATATACAGTTCAGGGGAATTTGTCATCTTGAGCAAATACATGGCCCCTGCAGAATGACAGTTTAAAACCCATGTATGATTGGTTACTATTAACAAGAGAAAAGATCATTGCAAGGCTTTTCAGGCTCTTAATGTGAACAAAGGCTTCAGGGTCCAGCTCTACATTGCAGTGAAGGAAACCAGGCTCTTTAATTTTAAGTGCACTGGAACCGTTATAATGGTATCTGAGGAGCTAGTAAGTGCTAGCCAGCTGTAGGCAGAAAAAAAGTACAGACTTTTCTGACTCGATAGGTGCCTTCATCCTTTTTCTTGGTCTTCCTTCTAGTGTGGCTCGTTGACGTTGAAACAAAGTCTAGCTTCATTTAAAACTGCGATATGCATCAAACTCGGCTTGAACATCACATTATAACAGTTATAACAAGCTAAATTAGCTCAAACTTGATATATCATCCTATTTGATATCTAACTACATAAACATGAATGTATGTATTGTAACATGTACTGTAACCCGCATAACCTGGTACACGAGTGCTGCACGCATCGTTAGCATCAGTCTCCGTGTTAGCTAGCAGCTAGCGACCGATTACTATAAAATAGAAAGGAACCCATTGCATAGTTGTGGCAGAATCTTTAGTTCAGTCAGCATGGATTGTTTCTTAACATCCCTGATAAGGTGTCACAGGGACCTAGCTAGTAGCCTGACCAGAGCCTGAAGACTAGCTAGTAGCATTTAAGCTAGGTAGCTAGCTAGTAGCCTGGAGGCTAGCCAACATCCTGATCTGTAAGCAGCGTAGCTAATGGCCTGTCCAAAGCCTACAGGTTAGCTACTGTAGTAGTCTGTCTGTACTCTAGCTAGTAGCCTCACAAAAGTCCTCTAGCTAGCTTCCACCGCAATATATCCTTATAGGAACCGCGCCATACACAAGAGAAGCCCAGAACACCCTGTGTGTGTGGCTAACACACCTGCCCGTCCAGGAAGCCCGTCAGAGAGTGGACCATAAGAGAAGCTAGCCATGCGAGAGCTACAACCTGGCTAGTCACATGTGCTAATAATAAAGGGCTAACACCGTGTCATTAGAGGCTAGGCGGCGGCGTGGCTAGTGCGTAGGTTACCTGGCGAGGCCCCTGCCTTGTCTCCTTGCCTCCTACGCTGCAACATGTCCTTGTACTGCTGCTCCCTCTTCTCTGTGGCCCGCAGGCTGTACTGGTCCAGCTGCAGCGCGCGCGCACACACACACACACACACACACAGCATTTATCCCACGCACAAACAGCATGTGTCAACAATATCCCTACACATTTAAACACATTGTGAAGCAAAGCGGAGTACAACGGCTCTGTTGACGTGAGCGGTGCTTTGTTAATGTTCCTATTCACAGTCAATTTTCACAGAAAACGTTTTTTTTTTTTTTTTACAGAAAGTGTATTAGCTGACTCTACCTTTAACTGTGATATATTTACAACATCAATAGAATACCAGTAAATCATCGATACTACAGTACCAACAGAGTGCAGATATTCTCAACAAGGACAGAATGAAAATAGGATTACAATATTAGGTAAGATAGCTTTTGTTAGTGGAAGAGACACACACACATACACACATACACACACACACACACACACACACACACACACACACACACAGCGTAAACAGCTGTTCCAGCAGGACCCACCTTCTCCTTCTGCTTGGCCTTGATGTCGTCCTCGACGATGCCGGTCGTCGGCAGGCCGGAGGCTTCTGGCGCGTCACTGGGCAGGCTGAACTGCACCGACTTGCCGGGCCTGGCGGGCGTCTGCCCCGCTAGGGACTTCACCGTCTCAATGACCTTCAGGCACCGGGCCACCGTGGTGGAGATGGCCGCCTGGGGGTCGTCCCCGGCCCCGGGGCCGCCCAACGGGGGCGTGGCGGCGGTCTGGGGGCCCGGAGGCGGGGCCTGTGGGGGCGTGTCCACCTGCTGCTGACCGAGGAAGGGCGGGGGGGCGCGGGGGGTTGGGCCCACAGAAGGGAAGGCGAAGGCGCGGCGGGGAGGGGGGCCGGGTGGGGGCCCCGGGGGAGGGCCGGGCAGGGGACGTGGGGGAGGGCCTGGAGGGGGGCCCGGGGGGACGAGGTACCTCTGGTCCCGCTGCCCCTGGGCTCCGGGCCAGGCGTACCGCGTGGGAGGGGCGGAGGGCAGTGCGGGGGGAGGGGCAGAGGGCGGTGTGGGAGGGGGTCTGGGAGACGGGGCATCCGCAGCGCCTCCTATGGTCTTGGTGAGGCTCTGCATCCTCTCAGCCCTCTGCAGCGCCTCCAGCTCCTGCTGGTCCAGAAAGCCTTCGTACTCCGACGCGGCCGGCCGGCTCCTGGCCTCAAGGCTGGTATCCCGGGCAACCGGCGGCCCTGAGCGGCCCACCTCCCTCTCGGAGGAGGAGGAGGGTGGGGGGGTGGAGGACGGCTCCCTCCGGGGGTAGAGGAGCTTCTCCTGGGCGCGGCTGGCCAGTGTGGACACGTCGTCGGTGCTCAGCTTCAGACCGATGGTGCGCAGCAGGCTCTGGATCTTGTCGTAGGGCTGGGAGGCTTCTGCCCCGCCGGGGCTTTTGGTCACGCCCCTGCCGGGGCCCTTGGTCACGCCCCCGGGGCCCTTGTCCCCCATGGCCCCGCGCGCCGAAGCCAGGCCCAGGATGCAGGAGAAGCCGCTACCGTCCTGCACAGCCCGCTCGTGGGGCAGCAGGCCGTCGTCAGGCGGCTTCTGGCTCGTCTCTACGGCGACGGCGCTGGAGGTGGAGGAGGAGGGAGGAGGAGGCTTGGGCCTGTTGCGGTCGGCCACCTTGTTCAGCACGTCCAGGAAGGGGTTAAAGGGCTTCTGGGGGGCCACGGGCTGGCGGGGAGCGGGGGCGGGGGCGGGGGCAGGGACAGGGGCAGGGGAGGGGCTCCTGGGGGGAGAGTCTATGGGAGAGGGGGGCCTGTAGGAGAGCTGGGCGGATGGGTGGGGGGCTGTGGAGGAGGATGCAGCGGGAGGGGGGGCCGTTTGAGGGGCTCTGTGAGGGTCCGGGGCTTCAGGGGACTCGTGTTTGGCGGGGAAGCGCTGCGGGGCCCGGTCGTACGCGGGGTCGTACAGGGGCCGCTCGACGTAGCCAGGGGTGGCGTAGCGGTCCTCATAGGGCTCATCATAGACGGCGTAGCGGTCTGCGTAGGGGCGGCCGCCGTAGGCCGGGTCATCGTAGGGCCGGGTGTAGGGCCGGTCATCGTAGGGCCCGGCGTAGGGGTCTGCATAGGGCGCGTAGCGGCGGTCGTATGGGTCCTCGTAGTAGGGCCGGTCGTCGAGGGGCCGGTACGGGTAGTCCTCGTCCGGGTGCTTCTTCAGGATCGAGCGCACCGGCTTGTACTCGGCCAGCGGCGCCGTGATGCGGCCATGGTCGTAGTCGATGCAGGTGCGCTGGCCCGGGTCGGGCCCCCGCGGCTCCACCAGAGCTTTCCGGTAGGCGATCATCTCGTTCAGTTCCTCCAGCTCGCGCTTCTTCCTGGCCAGCTCGTCGTCCACCACGCCGCCCCCGCGCCGCGCCGCCCCCGCGCCTGGGCTGGCCTCCTTGCTCCGCCTACGGTCCGCGCTGACCTTGCTCCTCTTGCGGCTGCGCTCCCGGCTGTGACTGCGACTGCGGCGCTTAATGGGGCTGCGGCGGGAGGACCGCTCCCGGCTGTGGCTCCGCCTCTTCCTGCTGCCTCCTCGGTCATGGCTGTGGCTCCGCCTCCTCTCTATGTAGCGGACAAACGGGGGCGGACTCCTGTTCCTAATCCGGCTCCTGCTGGGGCTCCTACTCCTGCTCCTGCTCCTGCTCTTGCTTCTGCTCCTGCTCCTGCGACGCGAGGGGCCGTAATCTCTCCGTCCTGGCCCCGCCTTGCTGTCCTGGGCCCTCAGGTTCTTGACGACGGCCTTCAGCTTGTCGGACTCTGGGCGGTCTTTGCTGCAGCGAGAACACAGTCATGATCGGTGCTCGCTCACCCCCCCCCATGTTCAAATGACTCACCTGGTCTCCTCAACATCTGCCGTCGGCTGGCTCAGCTTGATCGTCATCTACAACAACAACGGCAGCTTAATACAGGATCCTTGTGTGATGTGATGTGTTACTAGCAGGAGCCAGGTCTCACCTTCCCCTTGCTAGCTCCTACGCCTCCCAGCTTGCGGACCGGGAGGAAGACGCTCTCCGTGAAGCGCTTGATCCGGATGGCCTGGTGACCCCCCTCCGCTGTCTCATGCTGGGGGAGAGACACAGCATGTCTCGTTACCTAGGAAACCGTCTCTAGTCTCAGCCTCTTCATCAGCACTACGTCACATAAGAGACTGAAGATTTATAAATAATCGCAGGCGTTTGCGGTTACATAATCGCACAACGCCACATTGCGGTTTCGATTACAATACCCTAGGTAGCATCACAGCGCTGGTGGTAGCGTAGACCTGCAGCTAATGCTAGCCTTATGGGTAGCGTAGGACCTGCCCTCTAAGACTCTATTGTGCTCTGCTGAGACACTGCATGATTTTGAGTTATAGTCTCACCGGGACAACGCTGAACTCCACCTTCTCGTTGAGCTGCAGTTTCTTCTTCTCTATGACCTCCGACAGGCGGAAGTAGAGCTGAGGATTCTGGGAGCATTTGATGAGACCCGAGTCCTCAGAGAACTCAATGACTATTCCCTGAGAGGAGAGAGTCTGTGAGCATCCTGATCCCAGATGCTCATGTGGGCTCATGCCTGTGATGTCACCAAGGCCTACAGAACACTAGTAGACTCACGTGTCTGCGTTGCTCTGTCGACTCCTCAAACGAGTCCGGCAGGATCTCCACAAACACCGCCCGCTCCTCCTTGGTCTCGCGGTTGGTCGCAATGTTGAAGCGCACCTTAACACACACACACACACACACCATTCATTTGAATCAGGTGTGTTGCAGGGGTCCTCCTGTATGTCTTCCGTACACAGACACGTTGTCTGTATAAAATGTGCTAGTTATAAATGCATATACAGTGTAACTCCAGAAATATACATACATGTGCTTATATGCTATTATTTCATTAATATATGTACTAATCTACATTCTGAGTCAGAAGGCTTTATTCCCTCTCATTGAGAAAGTCTATTGGTGTGAAAGACGACTAGAAATGGTGGCGTATATGGTAGCTTTGAATCCAGGGAGGACTACAAATGTAGTTTCAGATGCAGTGTAGTCTTCGGCAGACTGCATGCCTCTCTCTAGGATGCCAGTGACCTGTCAGAGAACTACATCTCCCACACTCTCACCGTTCAGTACCAACAGAACATTTACAAAATGGATGCCTAGAAAAACGTTCTGGGAAGACTTCTATTAAGGAGCAGGTCACACATCTAGTTACTATGGAGACCACCAGCCCACCCCGCCCTCACCTTGTCTCCGTCCAGCATGGTTGCCATGGTGATGACGTCCCTCTGCTCAAACCGGAGCTGTTTCTGCTCCCCAGCGACCGTCATGACCAGGCGGCCGCCACTCTGCTTCTCAGAGGGCTTCTCCTTCACCTCCTTCTCCTCCGGAGGCTTCTCCTTCACCTCCTTCTCCTCCGGGGGCTTCTCCTTCACCTCCTTCTCCTCAGGGGGCTTCTCCTTCACCTCCTCCTCCTCAGGGATATTCTCCTCCTCATCCTCCTCCTTCTCCTCCTCCTTCTCCACCTTCACCTCAGCCCCTCCTGGGGCCTCCTGCTCCCCGTTGGTCTCTGCCACCTCCTGCTTCACCTGCAGGGGCAGTAGAGAGCACACTCAGGCTTAGGGACGTCACGGTACCAGAACGGTTGAAGTCGATGGCTGGCGATACCAGTGAAGTTCCACGGGTCTCGATACTCGTTTAGATACCAAAATTATATATTTAATATATATTGTGTGTGTGTAATATTCACATGTACTTAAATTAGACTCTAACTGTTTATGTAGCCTAGCTAAGTACATTACTAGTTACTTAAAGCTCAGTATATCAAGCTCATAACGTTGTATCCTGAGACTGCCATCAAAGATGAAGTCAAATGTCATCTCTTCTGAGACTGGGGGATTATCTACAGTATGTGCCATGGGGTTGGCTACTGTAATATTGTCTGTACATAGCATGCTTGGTATAATGTCCGATGCTAATTGAAATCTGATGTCTGTGGCTTTGTGTGGCCCGCTCGAGGCTCTGAGGAAGTACCAGCGGGACCTCCGTGACTCGGTGCCCACACGAGAGTACTCCTAGGGCGGGTAAACATTCACAGAGATCCCAGGCGGTGCTCCGGTGGTATCGGCAAGCGCAAGACGAAAAAGCGTCGGTCAAAATGCATTGTAGTAAATTACATAATTACACGTGAATGTTTGCAATGCAAATATGCAACGTATCCGATTCTGCTGATTGAATCCGGTTCATATCGATTCCCGGTTCCGATTCCAATATTTTTGGGATAAGAAATACAACATATTTCAAGAGGGAACATTTCCAAACTTTTCATTTAGGCTATAATCAGTCAAGTCAATGTTAGTAGCACTGGCATGGCATGGCAGCAATCACCATCGGTGCATGAATGTGTGTGTGTGACTGGGCGAGTGTCAGGCAAAATACTGTAAAGCGCTATATAAATGCGCCCATTTACCATTTAATGCATTTCATTATTATGATCACATACTGTACGTTTACAGCATATAACTATATAAGAACAGTTTACAAAGGTGAGTAAAATAACAAATCACGTTTACCAGCTGGGTTGAACTCAAGAACTCTGACCTTGTATGTCAATATGTTACCTGCAGTATTCATTGTTTATTGTCTCGTTTACCATTTAGAATTTAATCCAACCTGTAGAATTCTAATATTCATTGTCCAGGTCATGATCATGTAGTGACCTGGACAATGTTACATGCATTGTCAACCAAGTTTAATTAGGCATAGTCCTACCATTGTTCAGAGAGCAAAAATACTATCTATTTTTAGATCAGCGGCAGCGTGCATCGTTAACAAAGCCCAGTGTAATTAAAAGTAAACATTTAAATTAAATGCTCATAACGTAATTGTTTTAGCGTGGCTTCAGCTCTGTCTGGTTATGCTGGTGCTCTACATGGAGCATTCAGCTCCACTACTGGTAGAGCTGGAGCAGAGGGTCATGTGACTCATGTGATTTTGTTTGTTGTTAACGCTTTCGTCATATATACAGAAGTTGATCTGATGGATTTGGGTTAGGAAAGAAACAAGAAACAGACGCATTAAAGAGGTAAACAGAAGTGTCTCGTCAGTTTGGGCATGCTTGTATTCTTACATGCAAGTTAAGTATAATTGTTCAGATTACGAGACAGTATTTCAGCCGTCCTGTATCAGCTGCTGGCAGATCAAAAGGTAAAATGCGCAACTTGCCTTGTCGCCGTTTTCTTTCTATGAGGCCACGCTTTTGACCGCTTAGTGAGATCCATGTTTCACACGGTACATGTACATGTATGCTAGGGTCTGCAATACACTGCAGCGATGACGTGTACAGTGTGATGGGCAGATGGATACGCATCAGCTAAAGCTATTTCTAATAACTACATCGCATTTTGGAACCGATAAGCAGAACCAAAATGTTATTTATTTTAAAGTTACCCGGTTCTTGCCATATTGGATTCGGTTCCAACTTGGAACAGAGTTTCAGTGGTCAACTTTACTTTCCACTGTTCGTTTCATACCTTGGTTATTTGACACTGTAAGGTACACTGTACATTGTTAGTTTGGTTTTAGAAAACAGAATAAGAGCAACAGTGTGGAAACTCAAATAGTATTCCATACTCTCTCCTCTTCATTTTATACTTGTCCAGACATGGACATGACCCCCACCAGACTCTCACCTTGACCTCCCTCTGGGGAGCCTTGCTGGTGGCCTGCAGCACGGTGCCCTCAAAGCGCTCCCTGCTGACGTCCTCACAGCTGTCAGGGGCCGGGGTGGTGAAGCCTAGGGGGGTCCACTGGACACACACACCATTAATAAATAAGTCATTATCACCATTATTTAACACAATTAATAAAAGTATCTGAACATGGTATTTTACTACTGCCTGGTCATGCAGCCAGCGACACACATCATCCAATATGAAACTAACTTCTGGTTGTCTGGGAGCCTGGCGACATCACCACGGTTACATCAACACTCATCACCTTCTCCTTGGCTGCAGCCAAGATGGCCGCCGCCTCCACCCTCTTCTTCTCAGCCTCCTCCTCCTTCTTCCTGGCCACCTCCTTCTGCTCAGCCTCCTGCCTCCTCTTCTCCTCCTCCCTCTTCTTCTGCTCCTCCAGGATCCTGTCCTCACGCTTCATCCTCCTCAGACGCACGGCTTTAATCTCTGCCTTGACCTGCACGCAGTACAGACACAGCCCAGCGGGGGGCGGTGGCCACGCAGTCAGGCACACCGCTGAGACCCTGGGCACCCACCGCATGCCGCCGCACGACACAACCAGCGCTCACCTTGATGACGGTGAACTCCACCTCCTTGTCGAGGTCGTCCACGTTGAACTCAGTGTCGCTGAAGTTCTCCCCTATGTCGAAGGGCAGCTCGTCGTGGCCCTCGGCTTTGATCTTGCCCCCCTCGGGGGTGAGGCTAGACATGATGCCCTGCAACACACGGGGTGGGGGGGCTGTCACTCACACTGAAGGCTACTAGACACCAGGTAGAGGAGGATGTTATACATTACTACATGCATTATAGATGGTTACTTAAGTCTCCTCTCTACAGACTAGAGAGGCTATAAAGGCCCTGATATACTTGCTTTGTGCAACGCATACACGTAGACAAGCGGCTGCGTCGCGAAAGGAATTGTTCACATACTTGCCTGCGTGCCTTGTTTGCATGGAGGATTTAAAATATATCCAGTAGGGGGCAGATCAGGACCGAATCATCCCTGGCTGAAAAATAATATTTTCCTTGACTAAATTCAAATGTCCACAAACCAGCATGTCAAATGTGGAGCGTGGAAGCATCATATAGATGTAACTACAAACTAGCTCTACGAACTTAATTAAAAACATGTATATCACAGGTTTAACATAAGAGTAGCGCTCGACGAATAACTGAAAAGTAAAATAGGTAAGCCTATTTGTCGGGACCCGGACACACATCTTGAAATCGTGACAATCCCAGGCACATCAATAAACCAGCAGCATCTACTGAGAAAGGCTGCTGTTATAACTGTAACCACCATTAGTATCAACCGCCACAGACGGAAATCTAAACTACACTTCACGTCAATGGCTCGTAACATGGCAGCTCAGGTGGTGTCACAAACATTTATCAGAGCAGAACAGGTTCCTAATGCATGACAGACAATTTAATGAACTTATTACATCAAGGTGGGCATTTTTTCTGGGCTCTGTTAGTCTCGTAGGTCTTTTACAGGTTTCCAGATAGCTCCTTCTTCCTTCCAACTTTAAAGTAAATCGATAACTTTAGGGACGCCGGCTCCCTTCATGGTAACATCTAAGCTACAGCGATGTCAAGTCAACTTTCAAATTCTAAAATTTTCACAAATATCACAGTAGACAAAAATGTCTACAATTAGTAGGTGGAGTAGAGAAAAGAAAACGTTCACCGATTCCAAATGCACACGTGAATGATAAACATAGACTGCCTACTACAGGGAATGAGTCCTTACCCCAAGTAAAGGAGTTCAAGTAGTTCGGGGTCATGTTTGCGAGTGAGGGGACATTGGAGCCGGAGATTGGCCGGAGACTCAGAGCAGCGGGAGCGGTATTGCAATAACATTTCCACACCGTAAAGAGAGCTGAGCCGGAAGGCAAAGCTCTCGATCTACCGGGCAATTTTCGTTCCTACCCTCACCTATGGTCATGAAGGGTGGGTCATGACCGAAAGAACAAGCTCAGAAGAGTGGCTGGCTTCTTCCTTAGAGATAGGGTGAGAAGCTCAGCTATTCCTGAGGAACTCAGAGTAGAGCCGCTGCTCTATTTGCGTCGAAAGGAGCCAGTTGAGGTGGTACGGGCATCTAGTAAGGATGCCCACTGGGCGCCTCCCTTGGGAGGTGTTCCAGGCACGTCCAGCTGAGTGGAGGCATCGGGACCAGGTGGAGAGAATATATCTCCACACTGGCCTGGGAATGCCTCGGGATCCCCCAGTCAGACCATGCTAATGTGGCTCGGGAAAGAGAAATGTGGGGTCCCCTGCTGGAGCTGCTGCCCCCGCGACCCGACTACGGATAAGCGGATGAAGGTGGATGGATGCCTACTACAGGATTAATGCAGCAGGGTAAGTCAACTTTTGCCTGTAAATATATTTTTCTTTAAGCGCCCATCTAGTCAGCTTAATGGAAGAATCATGTAGCAGAACTCAAACAGCAGCAAAACAAAGGCAAAAAAAAAAATCGTTCATTAATCGTAATTGAGGTACAATGTTCAATGAATTGTTATTTAGATGTTATCGTTAAGCCCCACTACAGAGAGACTATAACGTAACAGACTGTAACAAAGGCGTGTGGCTCCATGACAACCACTGACCATCTCCCTCTTCTCCTTGGTGTAGCAGAAGGTGAAGGGGATCTTGGGCCGGATGTTGGCGGCTCTGCGCTTGCCGGTGACCGGGTCGATGCGCAGGTTGATGAGCACGTGGTCGTTCTTAAACAGCGTCACGCCACAGTCACGGTGGCTGAAGGTCACGTTGGTCTTGATGGGCCCGATGTTGGCGTGGATCTGGCCCGGGTAGCCGGGCAGGCTGGCCTGCACGCACACACACAAATACACAGCCTGTTAGCTCACCATGCAGCCATACTGTGGCCTGGGCTAGGGGGTAACCATGGTAACACCCACCGTGGGCTCTATGATGGTCTGGCTGACGATGCCCTCGTAGAGCTCCAGGTCCAGCATCATGTTGTCCACCGAGGGATCCAGGCGGCTGCTGGCGGCCCGGGCCTTCTCATAGGCCTCCATGCCCCCGGGGGAGGGGCCTAAGGGGGTGCACAGGGTCAGCAGGAGGGGCTCACTCACCCGCCGGATCCTCACGGGGCGTGGCCCGGCGCGGAGCTACGTGCACGCACACACACACAGACACAGAGACAGACACATTATAGATGAGAGCAGACTCACCTAGAGCCAATCAGATTAAGATGCTCTAAACCTCACCTTCAGGACGGTGAACTCCACCTCTTCATCGACGTCTTCAGGTGTGAAGTCCACGTCGCTCAGGTTCTCTTTCGGGTCAAAGGTCATCTCACCGTGCTCCTCAGACTTGATCACGCCTTCCTCCTCGTTGATGCTGATGATCACTCCCTGAAGTAGAGGTCAGAGGTCAACACAGTATAGGCATCCTTGGGACTAGGATTAAGATATGGGACCTAGGATTAAGGCCTGGGACTAGGATGAAGACATGGGACTAGGATTAAACCCTGGGACTAGGATTAAGGCCTGGGACTAGGATTAAGACATGGGACTAGGATTAAACCCTGGGACTAGGATTAAACCCTGGGACTAGGTTTAAGGCCTGTGACTAGGATTAAGACATGGGACTAGGATTAAACCGTAGGACTAGGATTAAACCCTGGGACTAGGATTAAGACATGGGACAAGGATTAAGGCCTGGGACTAAGATTAGGGCCTGGGACTAGGATTAAGACACAGGACTAGGATTAAGACCTGGGACTAAGATTAGGGCCTGGGACTAGGATTAAGACACAGGACTAGGATTAAGGCCTGGGACTAGGATTAAGACACAGGACTAGGATTAAACACTGGGACTAGGATTAAGGCCTGAGACTAGGATTAAGGCCTGGGACTAAGATTAGGGCCTGGGACTAAGATTAAGACACAGGACTAGGATTAAGACACAGGACTAGGATTAAGGCCTGGGACTAGGATTAGGGCCTGGGACTAGGATTAAGACACAGGACTAGGATTAAGACACAGGACTAGGATTAAGGCCTGGGACTAAGATTAAGGCCTGGGACTAAGATTAGGGCCTGGGACTAGGATTAAGACACAGGACTAGGATTAGGGCCTGGGACTAGGATTAGGGCCTGGGACTAGGATTAAGACACAGGACTAGGATTAAGGCCTGGGACTAGGATTAAGACACAGGACTAGGATTAAACCCTGGGACTAAGATTAAGACATGGGAGTAGGATGAAGACATGGGACTAGGATTAAACCCTGGGACTAGGATTAAGACATGGGACTAGGATTAGGGCCTGGGACTAGGATTAAGACACAGGACTAGGATTAAGGCCTGGGACTAAGATTAGGGACTGGGACTAGGATTAAGGCCTGGGACTAAGATTAGGGCCTGGGAATAGGATTAAGACACAGGACTAGGATTAAGACACAGGACTAGGATTAAACCCTGGGACTAGGATTAAGGCCTGGGACTAAGATTAGGGCCTGGGACTAAGATTAAGACACAGGACTAGGATTAAACCCTGGGACTAGGATTAAGGCCTGGGACTAGGATTAAGGCCTGGGACTAAGATTAGGGCCTGGGACTAGGATTAAGACACAGGACTAGGATTAAGGCCTGAGACTAAGATTGGGGCCTGGGACTAGGATTAGGGCCTGGGACTAGGATTAAGACACAGGACTAGGATTAAGACACATGACTAGGATTAAACCCTGGGACTAGGATTAAACCCTGGGACTAGGATTAAGGCCTGGGACTAGGATTAAGACACAGGACTAGGATTAAGGCCTGGGACTAGATTAGGGCCTGGGACTAGGATTACGACACAGGACTAGGATTAAGACACAGGACTAGGATTAAGGCCTGGGACTAGGATTAGGGCCTGGGACTAGGATTAAGACACAGGACTAGGATTAAACCCTGGGACTAAGATTAAGACATGGGAGTAGGATTAAGACATGGGACTAGGATTAAGACCTGAGTTAAACCCTAGTCATTTGACCAAAGCCTGGATTAAAGGTCTGCACGAGGCCCACCTTCTCCCTGATCTCCTTGGTGTGCTCGAAGGTCTGGGGGATCTTGGGCCGGAGGTTGGTGGCGCGCCTCTTCTCGCTGACGATGTCCGTCAGCAGGTTGAGCAGCACCTGGTCGCCCTTCAGCAGAGTCACCTTGCTGTCCTTGCGCTCAAACACCAGGCTGGTTCTCAGGGGGAAAATGTTCACGTGCACCTGGCCTGGGTACTGCTTCCCCCCAGCCTGGACACGCACACACACACACACTCATGTTATTACAGTAACTATTACAGTTTGTAGCCAACATGGTAAATAGATTTATGTCATTTATGATAAAGCTCACTTTGGTTTATCTGTCTTCACCTACCTTGAGACAGATCTAACCAATCAGAGCGTTTCCACGGAGGCGGGCATACCTGCGGCTCCGAGATGGACTGGGTGACGACGGCCTCGTAGATCTCCGTGTCGACGTTCTCCGTCCCTCCAGGAGCCACCTTCACGTCCGTCGCTATCTGGTTGTTCTGTGTTTACACACAGCAGGTTGACATCACCAAACATGACTTTAACAACAACCATGTGTCACTGATGTAGCTTTAAACATGACTGTGCTTTAACAACAACCATGTGTCACTGATGCAGCTTTAAACATGACTGTGCTTTAAGAACAACCATGTGTCACTGATGCAGCTTTAAACATGACTGTGCTTTAATAACAACCATGTGTCACTGATGCAAAGCACATGGCTGCAAAGCACATGGCTGTGCTTTAATAACAACCATTTGTCACTGATGCAGCTTTAACAACACAGTGTGGCAGTGTCTCACCCGCTCCGTGCATGCTGTGAAGTGCACACGCACACCGGGCGTCATCGCTTTGGGGTTCCCAAAGAAGGCGGTGAAGCTGAAGCTGAACTTCTCCAGATCTTCTCTCTCAATGTAGCCAAAAGTGGGCTAGTGGGCACATAGTCACTCATCATTAGCATTAGAGTTAGCTAGCAGGCACATAGTCACTCACCATTAGCATTAGCATTAGAGTTAGCATTAGAGTTACCTAGCAGGCACATAGTCACTCATCATTAGCATTAGCATTAGAGTTAGCTAGCAGGCACATAGTCACTCACCATTAGCATTAGCATTAGAGTTAGCATTAGAGTTAGCTAGCAGGCAGAGTCACTCACCATTAGCATTAGAGTTAGCTAGCAGGCAGATAGTCACTCACCGTTAGCATTAGCCTTAGCATTAGAGTTAGCTAGCAGGCACATAGTCACTCACCATTAGCATTAGAGTTAGCATTAGAGTTAGCTAGCAGGCACATAGTCACTCACCATTAGCATTAGAGTTAGCATTAGAGTTAGCTAGCAGGCAGAGTCACTCACCATTAGCATTAGAGTTAGCTAGCAGGCAGATAGTCACTCACCGTTAGCATTAGCCTTAGCATTAGAGTTAGCTAGCAGGCAGATAGCCATCATCAGTCTTAATATAAGAAAGAAGGAGACAGGAGATGCAGGTACTGACCCCTACAAAGGAGATGATGCCGGTAGAGCGTCCGGGGGGAGGCCTGCAAAAGAAAAGGTTTAATTTTGTGCTGCCCTGGAGCAAGGCCCTAACCCCAGCCTGTCCACAGACCATAAACATTTCACAGTAATGTGTACTGGCCCTTTAACAATGCCGATCAAAAGGAACTGACTTTTCAAAGGTCCGTTTTCCCAGCAGGCCGAGGGGCTTGACCCTATTCTCGGGCTCTGGGGCGGGTGCGGGGTTTGCCGGGGCGGCCGGCTTCTTCTCGACAGGTGGCGGTGCTGCCGCAGCCGCCACCGCGGGCTTCTTGTCCGACGCAGCGTCTGTGGCAGCAGGAGGAGCCTCCTTCTCTGGGGCGGAGATCAGCGCCTTGATCTTGGGACACAGCGCACATCACTACCCCTCCCCCAATAAAGCACACCCCACTGCCCCTCCCCCTACACGCACACACCACTGCCCCTCCCCCTACAAGCGCACACCACTACCCCTCCCCCTACACACACACACACACCACTACCTCTCCCCCTACAAACGCACACCACTACCCCTCCCCCTACACACACACACACACACCACTACCTCTCCCCCTACAAGCACACACCC
>JAODUK010001631.1:0-12702 GCA_027564635.1 Typhlichthys eigenmanni
TGGGAGGGGGGCGAGCGAGGGGGAGAGAGAGAGAGAGAGAGAGAGAGAGAGAGAGAGAGAGAGAGAGAGAGAGACAGAGAGAGAGAGAGCGAGACAGAGCGAGAGAGAGAGAGGGAGGGAGAGCGAGAGAGAGGCGCTCCTACTAAATGAGACACGCGCCAGGAGAGAGGAGAGGAGAGGATAGCAGAGGAGAGGAGAGGAGAGGCGGAGCGATCACAGCCACGGCAACAGCCGGCGCTCTGTCCCCCATTCCCACCACCCGCTCCCCCATTCTCCCCCCCTCCATCCCGACACTTTCTCTCGTAAATCCCACATCTCCCACCGTCGACACCGGGAAGGGAGACATGCAGGACACCTTCCCCCCGCTGAGGACCACCACATCTGGGGTAGGACGTGTCGCCTGAGCCTGCTTCCACCTTCCATTCCTGCCTTCCTTTATGTCTCTTGCTTTTTTGGACAATAACAAACGGGAGTGAAGGAGGGGCTTGTGTGTGTGAGTGAGTGGTGAGTGTGTGTGAGCGCGCATGCGTGTGTGCGTGTGTGCGTGTGTGTACACTAGCTGGCCTGGGGGAGGGAGAGAGGGTAGAGGGGTGAGGTTCGGCACAGCTGCTCATGCCAGTGTCTATCAGTAAAGGAAGCAGAGAGAGAGAGAGAGAGAGAGAGAGAGATAGAGAAAAGGGGGGGTGAGAACAGAGGAGTATATAGGAACACACGTGTAAACCAGCTTCGGCAACTTATGGGCTGGCAGCGCGGACGAGACCGGTGCAAACTACTTAGACATTCACCCGGTGGACCCATGAGGAGGTACCACAGACCTCGGATCAGTCCCAGGTACGATTGCTGCTCCTGTACATATTCCTTGATGCACGCTGTTTAGACATGACTTGTTTTAGACCCATAGCTGTGTGCTATGCTGTGCATGCTTGCCTAGTCTAGTGGCACACTAGGGCTGATGTCTACCTACCCTGACAAGCCCCCACACTGTCCCTTAAATTCATCCAGCTGAGGGATGAGGAAACCACGGCACGTTGCTCTATCCATACCACTCTCCCTGTGGTATAACGGGACTGCATGTACTGCTGGATACCACAGGCTGGAGAGTGTCGCACCGTAATTGTACATCCAGTATCCCTCCTGGTAGTACACTAAACTCGTTACAGTTACAGCGACATTGGCTCGTGCGTTTGAGTGCGTACACATGCAGTGTGTGTGGGTTATTCATTATGTGTGCATGCATGACATTGAGCTCTTGGGTGTCAGTGTGTGGGACCAATTAAGCAATACAGGTTGCCTTATGGCAGGGCGCATCTGTTTGACGACAGCAGGTTTATAAGAGGCGCCTTTGCCTGTTTTCGTTCCACCTGCCGTTTGCAGCCGGCAGTGCCTCGTCCTCCTGCAGACTGGCTTCTCTTATTCGCCGTGCGCTCTCTCCTTGAGCACGCCGCCACTTTCCACCTTAACGGTGAAGAGTTGCCCAGGAAGATTTCAAAGCTGCCCTATGTGCATTAGCATTAGCATTAGCATTTGAATTAGCATGTGTCTTGTGTACACACATTTAAATGAGACTGCGCTTTTCACCTTACTTAGATTATACATTCCTTCTGACTTAAAAATGTAAAGGGAAGAGAAAGTTATTTTATGAGTTTAAATGCAGCTACTGTGCACATTATACATGACGATATTTGACGTGTAGATCTGTCAATCTACGGTATATTATAAACAATGAGTATTGTTACAACTAAATAATGATTATATTAATTTGATGTTGATGGTTTACAAAATGTCTAGTTAAACAACGAAGATGATGAAAAAAGACTGCATGAACTGTTCTTAACAGTTCCTGGTTGGTGGTACCATAGTCATTTTCCAGGTTGCCCAAACTTGCATGTGACGTAATCCTGAAATGACAGTGTGACTATATAGGCATGTGGTCACTTCATAGGCTGTTTTGCTCCATGTTCACCAATCAGCAAGCCAAACATTTGCTTGTTTGGGTTACTAACTTCATCAGCAGCCGCCTGTCTTCCTTCCAAGCTGTTTCCCCCTGTGGGGAGAACTACATCCTGGATCCAGGGCCCTCCCAGCATATGGGCAGGCTGGCTGTGGGTGCCAGACAGAGACAGACACACTCCCAGATGCTCTGTCACTAAGAGATTTGGAGGCTTGGTCACTCTAAAACCTGGTGTATTACTCACAGACTGCCCCTCCATGTAATGATCCCATCTGAAGCCCTTTTATTAACCCCTTCAGTACAGCGCACACACACACACACACACACACACACACACACACACACACAGTACATGGTGCGAGTATATCCTGAGAGTCCTTTCCCCTGTTTCAGTGTAGCCTCTTTTCCGCTTGTCTATGTTTTTATACAGTTATCAATCTTTCTAAAACTCTTTACATACATCACATCTATTAAGTAGTGTGTTTACATTCCAGGCTAAATGGGAAATCAAATTTGCCAATATGATTTGAGCGCATTTGCTTTCAAGCATTTAACATCTACACTCCACGTGAGTCTTTGATGGTGTCATGTTTGGTGCAGTCTGCAGTCATCGCTCTGAAAGGGCTTTTCTCATTTGGTTCATCACGACCACAGGAGTTAGACTGCCAGATTAAATTGATACAGTATTAACTTTGACAGTTAACTGGCCATCCCTGTCTAGACAAAAGTAATGAACTCAATTATGTAATATTGTTGAGCACAGTTATGTTCTTTTGGACTTAGTGTTATTAAAAATCACTGTGGGTTTTTGAATGCAGCTTTGCTAACTTTGGCTCCCTGTCGCCCTTTTAACAGAGCATTGTGGTGACTGCCTAAAACTAGGCATGCCTGTGCCAACCTCTGGCAGGTCCAGAAACATCCCTAGACCTGTACGAACATCTAGCGGGATGCAGAGAACAGACAGCAGCTCAGGGAAAAAAGTAAATTACATTTACCGACATAATGGCACGAGTGGATGACAGAAATAATGAGTTCAAATCAAACCAAACTTTAAAGAACTGATTTTCAAATGAGGAATGTACAGTATCAGGGACCATCTGTGATCATTTGGTTGAAATACGCAGACAGCTCTAGGAAACAGTATATCGTGACAGTGATAGCTTTAAAGTGGTGTGTAAGTAGTGGTATGCAATCAATAAGTTTAAAACCTGCATACTAAACTGCACTATATACATACTTCATGTAGTTTATACATGTAGTGTGTACTGTATATCATCAGTTGACAGATAGGAGAGTAGTCCAAGCTACACTATTGGACGGCAACTGTGCTTATATGGGCGGAGCTTGTCATTTCTCCATTCTGCCCCCTATAACCAATAGATGCTCCTCCTTCAAGTTTAAGCTATCTGTGGCATGCTGGTAGAGGCAGAGGCACTTCTGTTGTGTCTCCAGAAGAGTCGAGGAATGCTCTCAATGAGGTTGAGGGTTCGAGAGCTCAGGCATCCAAGCCTAAGAAGGCGGAGGCTAATGGTTGCGTGCCTAAGTAGTTCTGGGTTAATGATGAACATTTGGTGGACAGAGATGTGGGCGAGCGACATGGACAGATGGAGAGAGAGTGAGAGAGAGAGAGAGAGAGAGAGAGGGCAGCACAGGCTATTTGAAAATGAGTTGATTGGATGGGTGATTAGAAGTGGCTGTTGTGTTTTTAGTGTGCATTTGTGTGTGTGTGTGTGTGTGTGTGTGTTTGTGTGGAGGATGATTGACCTTGAAAAACTGCACCAAGTTGGTTCTCTGAGGAAGATAATATTATAGTAATATAATATTACATTATAAAATATAATTGGCTGGAACTAGTTTGTGACACAAGACCAAAACTCACACATTGCGTGTGCCTGTGTGTGCTCCATAACATTACATTTCTGGATGGCAATAGCGTAAGATACACATTCACGGAGGAGGACATTAGCATCAGTCACACGCACACACGCACACACACCACACACACACACACACATACACACACACACACACGTGTCCCTGTATGCCCCCTTGAGTGAGTATGAAACGCACACTCACACTGAACACTAGCCTTTATTAAGGCTTGAAATTACATAGCCTTGTGGTTGTATTACAGGCCACTCTCAGAATTGAATTTTATTGTCTTGCTTGTCGAACCGTTCAGCACGACAGTGTCAGCGATCATGTAATATTACCTCTGTGTGTTTGTGGGTGCGTCCACAGGGGTATCGCCAGGCTCAAGGTTACACGGCTATAGGGGATGTGTAATTTAAGGTACAAGTTTGCTACTTTATCACACACACGCACCTAAAGTCCCTATAATGCAATATAAATAGTCGGGAACATTTTAAATATTTACCAATGATTTGGTAAATGATATATTATATAAAATATATGGTATTCTCCATAATATATACTCTAAGTATGCTTAAGCTAAATGTTTTTAGGGTGATCTGACCTGGGTAATTCGAAATGATTATACATTTACATGTGAATTTCATTACAGTTCCACAACATGTATACAAGCTCAGGTCATATGCTCAACAATCCTGCGTCTACAGTATAGGTGATTCAACAAATGTTATCAATATACCTTTTAGAAAGCACCTCACATTCAGTAAAAGGTTAAAAAAAAGAACATACTGTATATTCATAAATGATACATGCTCAATAATAGCTCTATAAACTGTACTTAGGAATCTAAATAATAAACATAAACCATATGAACAGTGTAAAGTACCTTTAGAAAGTGCCCTGCTATTACAGTGACCATTATAAAAGTATTTATAGGTATTATAAAGTGAATTTCTGCTAGGCCATTCCAGTCTCCCCTGCTATTTTAGCTCAGACCCCCAAACTTCTGCCCCCATCTCATCCCCCTTGAACTGCCTCCTCCCAGTGAATTATCCTTTCACCTGCTATTTCAGACTCCAATACTCATTCCTTTCATTTTCCATTTTGCCTACTTTAATTTACTTTCCCACCCGTCTTTTCTCAGATGCAACCCAGGGCATGTCGACGTGCATTTTTCATCTTCTCCTCCGATCTCTCTCTCTCTCTCTCTCTCTCTCTCTCTCTCTCTCTCTCTCTCTCTCTTCCTCCCTCTCTCTCCCTCCTTCTCTCTCTCTCCCTCTCTCCCTCTGTCTCACACACACTCTCCATCCTCCTCTCCTGGGTGTCTAGGTTTGATAGCAGAGTTTAAGGTCACCTGATATCTCCAGCCAGACACTCACCTGAATTAGCATTTCACTTTGGTTCATTATTTAGACTGATGAATGCTTTTCTGTCGCTCTAAAATAGGTCACGTTGGTCAAATTGAAATTCGACAGCAATGGCATCTGTCGACTCCAATAGCAGAATTCTATTCTCTGAGCGATATGAAATCCTTAAGGGTTCGCCCGTCCTATTTTCATGAAAGGACAGATTAAAGGGTTTGATATAAACAAAGGGAGTCTAGAGAGGACCATCCCCCAACAACTGGAAAAGAAGTATTGTGATGTTTCCATGACAATATCAGGGCATGTAATATAGTTATTTTACAGCACAATCTTAGACTGTAGTTTGCAATGAATTAACCCCTCTTTTGTGTGTGCAACTCGGGCGGGTGGATCGGGCTGTATTAACAAAACTTCAGTTGGTCTTCCAGAAGCTGCATAACCTGTGAACTGTGTCAGTCCCGTCTGCTCATCGGTTATACAAGCAGCTATATATCGGTTCTTTATGCATTCTTTTATTATTCTTTCAGCAGACATTTTTATTTTCCAACTAATGAATCGCATCAATTCCTTCCTATCCTCTGTGACTGTATGTCCTATCCAGTACACGGATACTTGTTTCGGCATAGCGATGGGTTTTTATGGTATTCTGTTAGTTTCAGTGGGGTTTGGTATTATAATAATATTGCTAATAGCAATTAAAATGTGTTCCCTTAAACCCATTGTTTCTCATTAAAAATAAAAATGCTACCCTATGAAAGTTTTAACACGTTTTTGGACACGTGTCATTTCAAATATGCACATCGGCAGTAATTTGTTATACGCGATGCGAGGCCTTTATGCTGGGGAAACTGGCCAGACTTATCTAAACGCCGCAGAGGTACTTAAAAGTAGATTGAATTACAATGAGCTCTGCTGGTGGACTTGAGACACACGTCAACTGGATGGTGCCCCCGCATCAGTATTCACAGAGCGCTCGTCTGTTTCATTAGGTTACGTCTGTAATTACAAAAGACAACGGGCCTCCGGGCAGGCCACTACCTCTCCGTGTTACCATTGCCTACCTCGCAGTGTTGACGGGAGTCAAGTACAGTGTGTGTGTGTGTGTGTGTGTGTGTGTGTGTGCATGCGCTCGTGTTTGTGTGTGTGTGTGTGTGTGTGCGTGTGTGTGTGTGTGTGTGTGTGTGTGCGCTCGTGTGTGTGTGTGCGCACAGAGTAGGAAGCGAGCGATAAATAATGGGAAGCACGATAATGGAGTGTCTAAAGGCCTCCATCTGCCTCCCATCACACACTCCCCCCCCCCCCCCCATCCGCCCCCACCCTTACACACAGTCACCCTCCTGGCCACGTTGACGACTTGTGTTCCTCAGACTCCATTAATTGTGGATGTGGGTCAGCAAGTGTGTGGCCCGCTTCACCTGCTAGGCCGCCCGCACTCCACTGTTATCTTCTGTGGATGTCAATGCAGGTCAACCGGGTTGGCCCTTTGTCTGCGGGCAAGTGAAAGTGTTTGTGTCTGCCATTGTAAATAGAATGCTAATGCAGGTTAAATAGTTAACCTAATGCTTTAATAATACATGCCGATTAAAGGTATAGTCAGCTATTGCTAACTTAATGTAAGCTAATACACTTTTTGTCAAATTCAACTAATATCTCCTCGCTAGAGTTTCCTTTTGCTATTCTGTTTGGTTCTACCTTCCTCTTAAGACTCAGCAGCCTGTGTATGTGTATGTCTGCATACATATGCATGTATTTCGTATCATATGATTCTGTTGATATGTAGTAGAATGTGTTATGGGTTTGGTTGACGTTTTAATCACTGGGTTTGTGGTTGACTCCGAGCCCACTGGTCATGGGTTTGATTCCTAGCATGCCAGGTTTCCTTGATCAAGATACCTTACCCCTACCTGCTCCTTAATACTCACTGTGTTAATAAAGGTACCTAATTGCAATTGCACTCAAAATAGCTGGTGGCTATTTGAAATACTAAATACTGTATATGTGCTGCGGCACAGCAATGCCTTTAGTGTATTGTCATGTCATCTGATGCCATCTGTGGGATTGGCCTTTAGGGCTCAAAGTGGAACATTGTTCATTAACTCTAACCACATGACTTCTGAGCTGTTGTGGTGTGTGTGTGGACATACGTACTTGTATCCTTGATCTGTGCCTCACTCTCTTATCTTACACTCTTCTTCATTTCCTCACTCGCTCGCCCCTCTACCTCGTCCGCTTCAGTCTCGCTGCGTGTTAGCGGTTTTCTGATCCTCGAGAACTCCGTTAATCAGTTCTATATTACCATCGATTCACTCTCGTTTCTTCTAGCGCGCCACAGCTCGACCCACCGCCCTGTTCCGCCACGTCGAGTGGACTCAAATGATTTGAGTATTAGTTCTTCACCTCTGCCAGCTGCCACTTTGAACGAGCTACAGTAGCCTACATCTCCAGACAAATATGACTACATTTGCACCCATTTAAGACACACAGAATAACAGGACATACTAATCGTTGGCTGATATGATATAAAACATGTTCACGTAGCCACATAGTGTACAGAATACAGACACACTATAAGAAGATTAAGATTTGCATTCATTTTATTAAGTTGTTATTACTGAATTACTGTTTGCTTGTTTGAGTCTTCACATGCAGTGAAATGTAGTTATTGGAATGTAAATAAAACATAAATTAACATACCACTGCACATGCCGAATAGGGGTCACTTATATTCTGCAGACATGCTTATTCGCACACACACACACATGAACGAGCTCTGAGCGAGTACACATTTGGGCATTATTCATGGCTCACTGGCAAACAAACAGGCTTGTAAAGGCTTGGGGACAGTTCACCATTGGTGCACAGACTGCACACAAACACACACGCACACACACACACACACACACACGCACACAAATGCACACACGCACACGCGTGCATTCCCAATGGGGACAAGGGAAAGTCACATGGCCTTCATGGTCCCACAAGGGCCGTGCTCATCATAAGTATATCAAGGCCTGAGAAAACAGTACAGACGTGAACATTGTGTGTTCCAAAGTTTAGTCCAAACTTTTAACCTCTATAAAATGAATCCATTCTCCACTTGGCTGCCGTTCTCTAATAAAAAAACCAAAGCATTATATATTGTGTCTGTTCGGGGAAATAATAGGGAATGTATAATTCTAATCAAAGAAAAGAGAATAGGCGGCCTTTATGAAGAATGATCACTTTTTGTAAAAAGGTAAAGGTCCTGGGTAAAGGTAAAAAACAGACCTGAGTTCAGGGGTTATTTAATCATAATTGTTTGTATACATACATTAAAATAGTAGTAATAATAATATTTCCTTTGTACTTTTATCCATCATGTCTCTGTGTCTGCCTCTGTTCCTGGTTGATTGTGTCATTTGAACCACCTGTTCACCTGCTTTACCTTTTCCTTCAGTTTAATTTCGCCGTGAGAATCAGTCTGGAAAGCCTCGGAATAATTTTGAATGTGTCCGAGTAGCAACTGCGTTGTGACTCGTGTTGATAGCTATACCGGCGTGGTTTAGGTGTGCCCACAGTGAAAACGACCAGATGGTTCAACCAATCAATTGCCAAGTATTTTTTTGAAAGTACCTGCCCTTTACAAACAGGTTCAATGTACGACTCCCCAGATGGAGTTGTGACAACAATCCATCTGGCATGTCAGGTTACGTTCTCTGTGTGTGTTGAAAAAATAATATGATACTTACACATCCGTGGCTCCGTAAATAGGAACTCAAACAAAGTGGTGAACGCTCACATAAACAAAGCCGTAGTACTACGCTTTGCTTCACAATGCGTTTTTATGTGTGGAGTGCTGTCGCGGAGGGCTGCAGACGGATATTGTTTTGATTTGGGCTCAAAGCATGCGTTCTCGAGAATGACTAACCCTACCTTTAATTGTTTGCTCTGTGTTACTTTTCATCCATATCCATAATAATGGGATAAATGTATGCATATCTTTTCTAAATTCACTCCATTTTGGAACCAGCCTCATGTGGCCATTCCAGGAACTGCAGATTATGGCACTTCAGAATTGGAATCATTTTTAATCTCCGGAGGTTAATGTTGTTGTTAGTTCTACTACTGCAGCTATGTTCACACTCACACTGTTTGGCTGCCCTCTGAAATACTGACATGAAAGTTTCCTCGTTGTTCCAAGTTTGCCTGTGTGTGCTGCATTTGCCTCTATATTTGCCTCCTATTAGCAAAATGACCTTTGAAGATTGAATGACGTGATACTGTCATTTTTGTACCAGAATGTTAGAATAATGTTACAAATGTATTTCTTCTAATTTTCATGTGCAAATGCATTAACTGTTTATCATCCTGTTTCATTTGGCTAATGATCTAACTTGAGCAACTAAAGAACTAAGCACTAAAACTTAATTAAAATTAGAATATAATTAAAACGATGTAAAAGGACTGAATTTGAAACACAAGGCGTACAGTTTGTGGGCAAGATGGATGACTGGATGGATGGATTAATCTGTTAAACAGTATGTGGGCAAGATGGACGCCTGGATGGATGGATTAATCTCACTTTGCATGCATCGGTGTGTTGTGTCTATCTTTTTTTTAGCCCGACTCTCATTTCAAGGCAGACTGGGTCTGATGTGAGTCTTCATCTCACAAATCACACTCCCCAGTCTTCCTCTTCCCCTTTTTAAACACTGAGTCATGAATTTATTATGGGAATCAAAATAGAGGCATGACTCTCGGTCCGGTACTAAGCATGTCTTTGGACTAGAATGAATAATTCACACTGTGGGGGAAATTAGGATCAAGGTGGTATATGTATATGCAGTATGTGTGTGTGTGTGTGTGTGTGTGTGTGTGTGTGTGTATATATATGATGGGGATTAAAGGAATGAATTGTCTGTGTGTGTGTGTGTGCGTGTGTGTGTGTGTGTGTGTGTGTGTTTTGTGGCAGCATCATTCAAGCTATTTTAGAATGGCAAGCTGTCAACACCTTTCCAGCAGAACTCTTCCTTCATCCTTTCCTTCTTGTCTTCTTCTGTCATTCAAGTCAGTCACATATGTGCATGCGCACGCACACACACACGCACACGCACACACACACACACACACAGACAATTCATTCCTTTTTTTCCATCCTTGGGAATGAATGCATGCTAAGCACGCGTGTTGGGATTGTTTCGTGGATAAAGGCAGCACAATCTTTTCATATAGCCTATTCCTTTGTGTTAATCTGGTTGGGCTGCACACGGCTTTTAGCGCTGGTGTGTCTTACATTGCTGTATTATCTCTGAATGGTTTGTGTCCTTCACTGATTTTCTAAGGCTATTTACATAAATTGTGGTAATTACACGCATATATGGTTTATATATATAGTTCTTATATCCATTTAAAGTTTTGTAATAAGAGAGAGATGTAATTTGTTTATTCTCCCACTCAAGATGTAGATCGTGCTTGGACCCACTGATTCAGAACCACCGCTCTGAAACTCTGAGTTCGCTTTTGGTGACAGGTGTTCTTAATGATAGTTAATGTGTGCATAGTGTTTTCCCATTTACAATTCATACATTAGTATGCATAGTGAGCATTAGTTAACATTTTACCTGGAAATGAAAACACTAATGTAGAGCTGCTGTATGTGGGAAATAGAAGGGTGCTGTGGTAGACAGAACATACATGACAGACACTTACGTACATACAGTAGGCCTCATAGCTGCATGATTGCAAGTCTCCTGGGGCATCACTGAGGCTTTACATTGTGACCTCCCTTGGAGGGAACGCATGGGGGCTGCAGAGACGAGCCTTTTCCAGGGATTGGAAATGATGAGATGAAGCGAATCCTTGAATTTTAACCGGATGCTCCCTGGGGAGACCCTTCCCCATCAACCCATGCCTCCCCCCCACACACACACATCTATGCTGCGTGCCTTCCACGCCAGCGGCCCACTGCTCCCATTAGAAGCTCAAGGACCTTGACTTTAACAGCCTCGCAGGGAGGGCTTGTCGGCCCCATCACTCATTAAACAGCGCAGTCACATTTGGTACGTCAACCACATTGTTGGCTTTCTCCTTCCGCTACTGTGTGTCTGTGTTTGTCTGTATGTCTGTGTTTGTCTGTATGTCTGTGTATGTCTGTGTTTGTCTGTATGTCTGTGTTTGTCTGTGGTTGTCTGTATGTCTGTGTTTGTCTGTATGTCTGTGTTTGTCTGTATGTCTGTATGTCTGTATGTCTGTGTATGTCTGTATGTCTGTGTATGTCTGTTTTTAATGGTATTTTAGCGGCCTGATAAGCCAGCTCTCCTCCAGCAGAGGATAAATGTCAGCGTCAATTATCGCTTTGAACAAGGGCCAGTTGTGGTGTAATAATAGAATTTCACTTCTGACATATAGTAGGCTGCGTTCTGTGTGTGTGCGAGAGAGACAGAGAGAGAGAGAGAGAGAGAGAGAGAGAGAGACAGAGGTCATAGGGGGGGTTTAATGGGAGCTGTCAGGCTGCTGTCTCTCCAGAATGTCTTCAAACATTGCCGGAATGCTGCCCCCCTCCAGCAAGCCATCTCTGACCCCTGCCGTAACCCTCCGCTGTACCCCCTCCCCTCCCCTCCCCTCCTCCTTCCGTCCTCCTCACTTTCGTGACAGCCGTTTTATCTCTCGCTACCCTTGCCCCATTTATCTCCCCCCCATGATCTCACTTTTCTTTTCTTTTTTCTTTCTCTTTGTTTTTGCCTTATTCCGTCCGTGATTTGTTCAACCTCTCCTCTGACCTTTTTGGAAAACCTCTCCTCTAGCGACCTCTCTCCTCCTCCTCCTCCTCGTCCTCCTTCACCTCCTCCTCTTCATGACAGCTTCTGTCTCCTCTCTCTCTCTCTCTCTCTCTCTCTCTCTCTCTCTCTCTCTTCTTCCTGCACCATTCTTCCACACACATATAAATATACTGTAGTATGTATATGTATACAAGTATACATACTACAGTACATACAGCATATTGCTGGCGAGAGCTTTTAGGTCTTCTGTCTATATGGGACGTCCAGAGAGATAATATACGTATACTGTATGCATACTACAGTACATACAGCTTCTGTCTATATGGGACGTCCAGAGAGATAATATACGTATACTGTATGCATACTACAGTACATACAGCTTCTGTCTATATGGGACGTCCAGAGAGATCAGGATGCATGCAGTGTGTGATCAAAACATAACACCATAGTAGTGTGGGCACTGACCCACCCCTTACACACGCACACACACACACACACACACACACACACACACACACACGCACACACACACACACATGGACATGCACACAACATGTGTGCACAGTGCAACCACAAGCTATTATCCGGCCTCTGCGATTTTCCTCCTTTTGTTTCCTCGGCACAAAGGACTCTGCGCTTCGCCACATTTCCATTCTCCTCTCCATCTCTTTCCGTTCTCTCCCCACATCGACTGTCACGTTTCTCTTCTTCACCTCCATTTCTCCGTCACTTCCTCGCTCAATCCAACCACTCC
>JAODUK010001632.1:2500-12701 GCA_027564635.1 Typhlichthys eigenmanni
TGTGTGTGTGTGTGCATGTATTGTATGTGTGTGTGTGTGTGCATGTGTGTGTGTGTGTGTTCAGGGGCGACTACGCCTGCAGTGGGCCTTGTGGGAGCCACAAGGCCCACTGCAGGAAGGGGTAACACTCTGCCTGGGCATTGTGTTGCTACGGTGACCTGAGCACAATCCTGTGCTGTTAATCTAAATGAAGATTTATGACGTTAAGATGGAGTTGGCAAAGCGCGGACATGAAGCGTGGAGGGGGCCATACCAGAGTGGACCCTGGTGAGCAATGCCATGGTTGCCGTGGTTACCTGCAGGCAGTAAAGTGAGGGGTGTGAAAATCTATGTTAACTTCCATCTTCCGAAGTAATATTTGTTTAACCCCAACCCCCCCCCCCCCCCCCCCCCCCCAATCCGCCGCAACACACACACACACACACATACACACAGCTGGGTGGTTGCATCACTATAGCAACTGTGTTCACCTTTTGACCCCGTGGTTGCCTTACACTGCCATTGGGATTAATGCACGCTACTCCTAATGTACTGATCATTGTATTCATTTTAATGAGAAACACTTTATTTTGCCTCTCTCTTACCAGCGTTATGAGAAGGACGACTGAAACATGTTCCACCAGCTTCTACTCAAGAGTTTTGGAATTCTGTTTTAATTCTATCGGAGATAATTAGACTGCAATAATCTGCCAGTTACCCAAAGACATAAACAGCTGAAACAGAAGGAAAGAAATTGGAGGCGGAGGAGTGATCGCTTTGGCTGCACATTTGGCAGTACAATGGATGTGTGGTTTGGAGAGACCAAAATGCAGGGTTTTAAGCAGCTTATATTTATCATGTATCAAGTTGACGTTGCATTCATTGTGAATTACAATATATGCTCTGCATACAGCAGAGCATAACAGCACATTCCTTTATTTATGTATGAAGTTACCATAATCCTGGTGTTGCAAATGACATATTCCTGTTTGTGCACATACCTCTTACATATTGCACATACTGTACATTAAGGTACATTATTAGTATACATTATCCAGTGGCCTTTGCATCGAAGCCACAGATTGAGAGCATCAGCGGCTTTAACATAATCCAGCGTGTCCATTGGACTAATGCAGATTTGCATTTCTGGAAACTCTTAGCAGGCATATGGTATTACACTGCTGTTGCATAATAAATATGCAGTATTATGCCAATCAATAACCAGCACAAGCTATCCTGCGGGACTGATTCCAAAGTTAACTGGATGGATGAAGCCTTTGCTATAGCGCTCCACCTTTTATGAAATCCAATTAGACGGCACGTGGAGGTTTGTGTGTGCCGATTAAAGATGTCGGCTTGTCTAATCTTCACTCTAACTATCAACAGCAAAGTGTACTCCTTTTGGCAGCTCAAGCCTGGCTCCTTCTCTAGTAGTTGTTTGAAGTCCTCGCAGCCTTATAATTATTTGGACAGAATAAACTTCTGGAAATTGAAAATCTATATAATGACAGGCTTGGCAAGGGTGGCTCAATACAAACGTTCCTGTCTTCACCGACGAGCTGGTGAGTGATGGAGTGCCTGTGGGCTGGGCAGAGCCGTGATCATGCACCCGTGCATGCACGCGCACATACTGTAAACACGCACGCACACAAACACACACATGCGTGCAAGGACTATACTACTGTATACTGTACAGTAGATTTACATTGAAAAAAATATGAATTGCAAACTATGCTTTTAAATGTAGGATTTCCCTAATCTACTGAATAACAACAAATGCCTCCTCACACCAAATACATGAACAAGTCTTACCAAAATAGAGCGCCATAATGGGTAACAGCATGATCATGTAACTTTCATATTGCATAATCTATCATTACAAACGTTTTTAAATTAAGGCATTTTGTAAGTTCTTACACATTTTGTCAAATTCTGTCAATATCTCCACACAGTCGGCTAGATGGCTATCCTGTGCTTGCGGAAAATAAATATGGTCCCCTACTCTGTCCTGGCTCTGTACATGGTAAACAAACATTGTGGTGCAGACCACACCACAACATATATCTTATAGGCCAGATTTGGCAATGCGTGTCCAATTTGAAGGGTGGAGAATCTGAGGCAGTGCCCCATACGGCATAGAAGGGAGAAGAGGTTTTGTTTGAAAATGGTTAAAATATTAACAATCGTTCTGCAGCATCACTTTCTACACCTTTAATATTTTAAGGTGAATACACTAGTGCTAAATATTGAATAAACAAGAACAGAGCACTTGGTCAATGATTAATGTATCAGTTATTTGTAAGTACTATATGCATTAAAAATGATTATTTAACAAATCTATATAGTGGCATGTATAACAACCCCATTAAGCCTGAAGCTAAATAAACCCTACTGAGAAATGACATGGGACAGAGAAATCTGAAAAAGAAGAGAAATATAAAAAGGGTGCGATTGAAACATGAAAAACAGCGGGTGAGATGGGAAAAACAGAACAATGTTTTGATTCCTCTCCTCCATCAGGGAGTGCAGTCAGCTGTAAAGCGAGAGAAGAAGCGAGAGAGATGGAGTCAGAGACAATATGGCTCTGCCTCAGAGGACATACAGCAGGCCAGAGGGTTTATCTTCTCTCTTTGCCTCACCATGGTCTGGCTGGGAGGATGAAGAGACAAACATGCTGCTTCGTTGACAAATGGGTCATGCCTTGTTTCCATTCACCTCAGAAGTATTCTTTGAGCCCCCCAGGTCTGTGGAACAGGGGTCTGCGTGAGGCTGGTGTGTGTGTGTGTGTGTGTGTGTGTGTGTGTGTGTGTGCGCAGGGGGAATGGGAAGGAAGGGGTGGGAGGGGGTGCAGAGTGTTGTTAGTACGGTGGATTTTCCCAGCATGACCATTACACAGGCAGGCTCTTTGACCCCGCTCAATGACTCAATGTCACTATTACTCTGCCGGGCAGCTCTAGGCTCCTACATTATTCTCAGTCATACAGGTTTACTGTGTGACACTGGGGAAAGGCAGGTTCCATGTGGGTATAGTAAAACAGTTGTTCGTTTACACTGGAGTTGGTACAGTACAGCATTGGTTCTCAAACACTTACTCTCAATGTAAAACAATAATAACATAAAATAAATGTTCAAAATATATGATAACACATTTATCTCAATAGAAACACCAATTTTTTTACATTTCGATGAAGCTATACGCCAGCTCACTGTTTCCTGTTAAACGTGGTAATTTATCCTAAAGGATTTTAGAGGAAACAAATGGAACATGAATGAGATGTCTCCTCAACAAAGAAGAGAACAGCAGGGTAGACTGTATTAGGATATAGTCTGAACATGAATGATGCCAGCATTTTTTATGTGATAGTATCTCATTAATTCCTGTGTAAAGTACAGTATAGGCTACGTCTTCTAGGATAATGAATCATGTATTTCTGTAGACACAGTTTTGCTTTGATTGTTTGTTTTTTGGTTGTTGTTGTTCTTAAGAAACAGCACAAAATTACTTACAATTAACTGTTAGAATTAAACCCACAGCCCTTTGGAGCCAACCACCCTAACCAAAAGTCGGTCCTGTTGCTGGGTGTTTTACATCTACGCTTGTATCTGAGCAGGACAAGACATCTGGATTAGTACAGAGTCAGCTCAGAATGGACAGTGGAGGATGCCATATTGCTGCCAGCGTGGGGCCACACATGGGGCCACACATGCAGACCGTCTGGAGTGTCACAGGGCACTGGCAGAGGTGTAGAATACATGGTGGCAGGGTAACACTGTTAAGCACTAAATAATGTACCACGAGGGTCTGAGAGACTAACCAATTAGCCCCCAAGCTATCCAAATACACAGACACAAACCATTAAATTAACAGGAACATTTAAATAATGAAATCAATAAAATGTTTATTAATATTTATCCTTACTGGCCAATGACATTCATTATTTTCTTCATCATCAAGATGAGAACACTCATCATCATCTCACCAGACCCCAGTGAATGCCTCTATTTTTGCATGTAATAGGCTGAGAGAACACACTTGAAAGCTCATTTGCTGGTGGTAATGTTTTGGCAATCGCCATGTTGATCTTCAACATTGCACATTATCAGCCTCAATCAGCCCCACTGCGCTGATAAAGGGGTGTTATCTCAGTCGTAAATGTCAGCCCACAGCAGCCCACTGTGTATGTGTTCTATACTGAAGTAATACCGTCAGTGCGCTTGTCCTGTCTTTACTGTCTCTTTATCTGTCTCTCTGCTTCAGAGTGTCCTCACCAGCCCACCCCCCATGTCTCTCTGTCACCAAGTCTGTCGCTGTCCTCCACCCCACACCAGCCCCCCCCCGTGTCTCTCTCTTTCTCTCTCTCTCTCTCTCTCATACACGCTATGCTACTACTTTGAATAGACAGTCACGTATACGTGCTGCTCCTAGCGTCGGAACCTCGCTAGCACAGCCATCACCTTCCAACCTCTGCGACTCTCTGTTCTTCTGCTGAATCGCAATTTTGCTGGATAGAAACGGAGTCTGCTTTCTGCAGTTATTTGGAGACTTTTCGAGATCGAGATTCGAAGCTTTTGTTTTCTCACCACACACAAATGGTCTGTAGCCTACTCAAAAGGCACAAGGCGGGTTTTTATTTTCACCGTGCTTTGCGTCCGTGTGTACAATTAACCCAGCGCACCGGCTGGTGATGAGGTTGGTCGCGTCCACGACACACAGCATTGAAGGGATCCCTCTATTTCCGAAGAATCCGCCCCAGTGAGGGCACACATCAGCAAAACCGGTGTTGGCTGAAACGCTGTCATTTCGACTAGAATGCATCTGTTCAGTGCCATGTTCCTTCTAGTGATGTTAGCTGTTGTGGTGCCCTGTAAGGTAAGACTCCCGCATGTTCAATGTTTCAATGTATGAAAGTTCGCGACCATGCAACGCTTATCGTTTTCGTGTGAAGGATTTTTATTTATTTCTCACTATAATGTAGGAATTAGAAACAAGCGGTGAAACGAAATGTGCGCATGGTGCGAACGTCTGTTAAACAGATATCCACTTAAAGTAACTCCACTTAGCTACTGTAATAGCTATTTAATCGTCATGCAATTGGCTGAAAAAGATGGGTGGGAACGGAGGTAAAGTTCTTCAAGAGATGATGTGAAAGCAAGACAGATACTGCCAGTGTATTTGCACCATAGCCTATGTGATGTGTGTTATGTGGATACGAGACATAATATTTAATGCGTTATGAACGAATGGCGGGGTGTGCATTTTGTAGTGGCCTATAGTAGCCTACAAGTATAACGGGAGTTGGGAAAAGCCCGGCTCGAAGGTGTTCCAATATACCGCGGGACATGTTTCATGTTATTAATCGTATCTGCAAAGCAACAGTAGACGAAACAATCATAGCTTTAACACTTCTGAAAACGTGATAAACCATGAGTGTAATAGCCTACAACTGTAGGTCTACTGTAGGCCTGTAGCCTACTGTGGCTTATACCTGTAGTCCCTTGGAATGGACTGTCTGCCATTTCAGCACCAAGGACAGAGACTAAACATTTCTGTTTATTGCAGAGGAGCACACATTCATTATTTATTATTTATAAGTTGTAGAAATCGCCTTGCGATGACAAAAATACTTTTCTGTTATTGTGTTTTTTTTCTGACTGAGGCAATGCTCTCTTGATAAGTGTGGATAATGTTTAAATTACTTTAAATAACTGAGCACTACTTTCACAGCATTAATTAAAATGCATATTTTAATGGTGTTGATTTTTCTGGTAGCCAGATTCAGGGGTTCTGTGGTAAAATTGGAGAAAAGTATACTGTACAATTATGTATAATAGTAAAATGCTCTATGACCTGTAGATGTAGCCAACATTATACAAGCTGTGTAGTTGACCTTTAACAGATGTGCAGCCTATGTTGGCTGTCTGAGAGGCATGGCATTTTCTACAGTGAATGCCTTTATAGAACCAGTAGCTTGCATGGATAAGCAGTCAATTTCACCACAACACATCCATCCACACTTTGCAAACAAGTCAAATTGATATTCATTTGTATATTTGCATTTATTTTTAAGTAATGATAATCCTAGCGAGAGTTCAGGATACAGTCTGCTTTCAGAAAATTGGATTTAAGTTCAATAAGTGACTTAATATCCCTCTGAACATCAATTTCTAAACCATTGCTAAACAAAAATGTGACTAATGAATTACTATCATCGTTCTATCAGTGGAACGCTTTCCTGCCTCAGTAATCCTTTCATTGGCCTTGGGGGACAATTTGTTGTGATTTGTTGTAAGTGATTACATTAAATATTGAAGACAGAGAGAACATATAATGCCAGTTATCTCCCTTACATTGCAATGCAAACATAAAGAATTGATGAATTCTGGCATATTTCCTGCAAGAGGGTAACACCCCGTATCCCCCATCCAACCGAGTTGAGATATCTACATATTTTCACACACAGTCTTGGCACAAGCCTGTATTAAATATTCAGAGGGTTTTAATGAGCCAGATGCACTAGCTCGTTGGCTGCATGTGTTTGCTAAGTACTCACATAGCACGGGGGGTCCTGACAGCCACTGATACAGTTGGGCACCTGCTTGACCTTGGCGCAGATGTCTTGTTACGGCGCACGTGCGTGTGTGCGTGTGTGTATTTGTGTGTGCATCAAGCCATGCATGACGGGACACTGTCACAAGTGTTTACTTTAACACTGTGTCCATGTAAGGCTGTGCCAGCGTGAGTGTGCGTGTGTGTGTGTGTGTGTAAGCGTGAAAAACATTAAAGCTATGTGTGCACTGCTGTACGTGTGTTCGCCCATGTGTGTAAAGCATTTACTGGTATGCCAGCATGCAAGAGCTTGTTGGCATGGTCAGAGAGGCTAGAGACACGTTTGGCATCGAGAGAATGTTTACCTACTGTATGTTGAATGCAGTCTGAGAAAGCATTATCATTTTGTCAGTCAAGGACTCCTTCAAATAGTATCACAAAATTGTCTAATTGTCTGCCGTCATTCATCATTCAAGAGTAGGAGTCACCTTCAAATGTTGGATCTCTCGTTATGGAAGGAAACCCTTCAGTTATTCCTCTTCAGAGGTGCAAGCAAAAACTATTAGCAGCTGAATAAATTCCATCAAACAAATATTAGATGTTTTGTCAGCATATAGAGTGGCATTTATTTAGACTCCAGTCCAGTGTTTTCTTTTAACAATGTGTTAAAACGACAGTGTCAATAGAAAGATTGGTTCTTCACAAACAAGCATTAAAATTTGTTTAATTGAAGTTAGAGTCATGAACCTTCATGTATATTTTCAGTCAGAAGTTAAACACTCAACAAAATTTATTTAGCACTGTGTTGACAAATTAAAATGTCACTTAATCCCGTTCCACTTTTACAATGACACTTAAAGGCATGCTGGGACAGAACATCGAGGTGGGAGAGCATTGTTCAAAGGACAAAAGGTTGGTTCGCCTTGTTTCCTTTAGGTAGTGAAAGCTATGAGGTGTAGGCAGTGTTTTCATGCACTTGAAAAAATCCTGTTCCAGCGCACGTTCAAGAGCGTGTGTGCTGGTCCCGCAGGACCAGAGGCAATGGGGGAACACAGTTGTTGGTTTTACATCGCCTGGCCTTGATGGCAGCCGTCGCTCACCAAGAGTGATAGGAATAAACACTTGCTTTGCTGTTCTTCTATTCAAACACCACCCTCAACGGGAGAGAACACATAATTGCTTGTCATTCTCACAGAGGAAGACAATACCCTGTGTAAGCAATTGGAAGCCTGCATTTTGCTGTAATTTACTAAAGCCCCGCTCTCACCAGGGAGTGCGATAAACAATCAGTTCAAATAGACTAACATTTAGGACTTTAAAGTGCACTTCCTAATTCCAGATTGGTGTAGTGATCGCATCAGAAGTTCAGCCAACCAAGGCCGACCCATTGCTAATGGAAATATGCCAGAAGCAGTTGGAAGTTGTTGTACTACTGTATATCTCAGCTGGACACAAATACATCACACGTTAAACAGATTGTTTCATATGCTTTGCTTTGGGAGCAGGATGGTCTAGTGGTCTGGGTGTTTGGCTCCCAGCTGAAAGGTCATGTGTTCAAACCCCTGTGTTGACCTACCTGTAAGCATCCTTGAGCAAGATGTCTAATCCCTAACTGCTCCCAGTGGTTGGTCGCACCATTGCAAGGCAGCAATTGCCATCAGTGTATGAATGAGTGTGTGTATGAATGTGTGTGTGAATGGGTGAATGTGAGGCAAAATACTGTAAAGCACTTTGAGTGGTTGAAAGGTTAGAAAAGCGCTATATAAATGCAGTCCATTTACCATTTACCATTTAAATATCCAAATTAAGATACCTCTATCTAGGAAAGTAAATCTGTAGTTTCAGAGGAGTATGTGTGCTCATTGTCAGCCTCAAGGTTATTAAAACAGGCATGTAGAAGATTGGAATCCAAACGGAGACAGTGCAGTTACTTGACCCTCTTGGGGGGGGTGGAACAGCCATCAGCTCATTTAGAGTCAGCCAGGACAAACAGCTGTGTTGGCCCTTATCCAGACAGTTTTACATACAATATCTCCATGACCAAGCAATATGACTCTCTGGAAGGAAACGCAGTCAGGGGCTGTCCACTTGAAAGTAACATTTGGTATGATGGGTTATACTGTATATCACAGGTATAGCAGAGCCACATGAGTTATTGTGCCCTGAAGTACCATGTATGAATTCTTTAGTACATACCATATTACATAATTACTATATAGGATGCAGGAACACAGAAACTCTTTACCCATCACAAGGTACTTTAATTCAGTGGAAGTGATTATTCCTAGCCCCTAGGAGAAAGGTTCCTTCTCATCCTTATAGACGATGAGAGATTTATTCACGGCTTGTTAAAATAAATAAATATCAATAAATATATTGTAAACAAAAATGTTCCCTGTTTACCCATTCACCGAAGCTGAATGGGTAATGGCAAAAGCATTTGATGTATACGTTTTTGTGTTACTACTACGCATATTGATATTGCTTGTGTATAGTACTAAATTCATTGCATAGTAAAACCGATTACGGTTAATAAGCAGCAGAGAGATTATAGAAATGGCAATGGACACAGCAATTGTTTCTGACAGTAAATCAACCATTGAGAAAGTGTTTTATTTAGGCGTCCACTGCAATGAAAGTGGTTTAATATTAGCAAAGCCATCCATTACAAGTCATATAAATACTGGGGAAAGTGGAGACAGAACGTTGGAGTAAGTTGTCCTACCAGGACAAAGGATGCTAAGAAGCAGGCTGGAGAGAGTAGTGTGTTCTGCCAAGCAGCAGTCTAACCTCCACCTGGGGAATTAAACAAATGAAAAGCTGCAGGAGCCGGGTTGTAAATCCGCCAGGTAGAGGCAAGGACACACACAACATTTAACCTTATCCCGCCTAGCTAGGGACAGACCTCTGCTCGAATGAATCACATTGACCCCCATGGCGCTTGAGCTGAACCGCTCCTGGGTCCGTGCAATTCTGAAAATAACGCTGAGGCACGTATTTGCAGGTATACAACAAATGCATTATTCCACACACACACTGTTCATTTTCTCAAATGTAAAAACATTCCAGGGACCCTCCCGCATTCAACCTCATGCACAGTCTAATGCTTGTCTTTTTAGATGAACGAGCTGAACTGTGATTGTTCTTGTTCAGACAGAATGACACAACTTACTGTCTGTGTGGTGTGGTGTCAGTCAAACAAAATAACTTATTGTCACATGTGAGAGTGCTACAACTATATGAAGGAAGCATCCACCTTCATGTGCTTTGCATTATTTTATTGTTTTATTGTTTTATTTTTTACAAAGGTGCTCCTTCACAATCAGCCTCAGCATAATGAGGCTGCATTTTGTTTGAATCACCGCTGCTTGACGAGATTGAATATACAGCATGCGCTCGTGTCATGGCTGATTATGGCAGAGCCTGACCGCGGGCCAGATAATTAAACTGCATTGTGTGAGTCTCAACGATGTGAAGAGATATGGCTTCCATAATGGAAGTAGTGCTTAAGGAGACAGGTAGGTGGAGAGAGTGCTATTGAGTCATTCTGCTGCCTGCAATTCACTGGTTCTTCTCAATGTCTGCTGTGCTTTCATGTAGCCACAGAGAGAGAGAGAGAGAGAGAGAGAGAGAGAGAGAGAGAGAGAGAGAGAGAGAGAGAGAGAGAGAGAGAGA
>JAODUK010001633.1:0-12701 GCA_027564635.1 Typhlichthys eigenmanni
GAACAAGACCCCGAGGTACTTAAACTCCTTCACTTGGGGTAAGGACTCATTCCCCACCTGGAGTAGGCACTCCATCGTGCATGTGATTAAACGTTGTTATTTACTCTTGCAGTAGAAAATTTGTGAGAAGAGTGAAAACACATTTTCCATTCAGAAAAGCATTTGCTCTTCTAATAAATTCCAATAAAACAGATTCTGCATTGTATAATTTCTAGGTGTATTCGACTCAAGTTATTTTCAAGTCGCCTACGTCACACCTAAACCACGCCCGTAGTTAAACTACAACGCTGATTGGCAACACACTACTGTAGATTTACCGGCCTGAATCACCTAGATTTCCAAGCTCTCCAGACTGATTCTCGCGGCAAAGTGAAACTGAGGCTAGGGGTGTAAGAGACTACGGGTGTCGTGGTGTTAGCGTTAAAATGGTAGTTTGTAAGCTCTGTTATCATTACTAGATCATCATTCTCCAGGCAGGGTGTTCCTGGATGTGTAGCATACATGCTATATACAGTATAATGCCTGTATAATGTTAGCATTTTGTGTCCTATCACCATGACATCCCTGGGGCTGGTGGAGAGGAACTAGTTTTAGCAAAACACTGCGGAGCAGAGAGCAGTGTTTGGCCAGTGAGAACAAAGACATTCTTGTAATGCTGGCATCGGCCACAAGGGGAATACCGGAAGCACATGTAGTCTTAGTTACAGAACCATTGTATCACTGTAGGTCTTAACAGTAACTGTACTCATTGTAGGTCTTAACACTGTAACTGTTTCCACTGCTTTAAATTTGTCTGAGAAGGTTTAGTAATGTGTATCAGTGCTAGCTAGAAAATATTGCCACGGTGTGATTGTCTGCAGTTTTAGTGTTCCTGCTCAGATGGCAGTGGGAGTGGTGTTGGCTTGTTTTCAGGGGGTTTATAGTCATGCAGCTTGCAGAGGGAGTCATTTGCGTAATGGGATTGTTGGCCAGGCACAACTCCCCTGGATGACCGAGTACACCCGTGATCTAATTGTGGCCTATTGCAACTCATTAGAGCTATCCTTAACATTGCATTAAATAGCTTAATGTTATTTATGGGGGTTTTAAATGGCTTTAATTGGACTAGACTAAATGAATTACAATGTTGGCTATTTTAATGGTTTGGAATCAAATGATCATGTCTCTGTGGTCATATAATAAATAATATTCCATGATAATGAATAGATTCTCATAGTTATTATTTTTATATGTATAGAGACATCCCTGTTTGCCTGTACATGGCCAGAATGGTAGACCACAGAATACACACAGAGGTGCCTTGTGCCCAGACAGCAGACACACTTGGACAGGTCTGGTCTGGTGTTGATCTGGACTGGTGTGGTGTGGTCTGGTTTGATGGTGTTGGTGTTAGTGTGGTCTGGTGTTGGTGTGGTCTGGTCTGGTCTGGTGTGTCTAGTCTGGTGTTGGTGTGTCTGCAGTATGTGTCTGCCCACACTGACGGTGCTACGGCACAATTGATTAGCCACAGCTGGGATCTACATGCAGTATATTTTATTTTTATTTTTATAAAAATTATCATTTTTTCTGTATTTGCTAAAATTGCATAGCGAGTTTGTTTATATAAGTTTTCATTTGAAGTCGCTTGCAGTGACGTAATTGGATGCAGGGTTAGTCGGTGGTCTCAGGGGGGAATCAAACCTCTAGGCTTATCTCGTGCCATGGGTCAGAGGGGGGGCATCTGCTGAGCTTCACATGGCCCAGAAACATTTCTGTCATTTCCAGGCCTTAACAGGCTCATTTATGGACTACTATAATCGCAGGGTCCTTGTCTCTTGTCCATCTGCATTCAGGGTGGATGAGGACACACGTCCCATGAAGGCTGGAAGATGTTTCAAAATGGAGGCATACATGAATCTGTAGACACTATGGACACAGAGCAGTTCTGTTTATTTTCTGAAGATGTCAGGCAAAAATTACATGTAATTTTAGTCTCCTACCGTTAATTGAATTCCATTGATGGTTGTGTGTATAAACAGGGAACATCTATCCAGTAAATCAATGGATGATTTATTTGTGTACACTGTTGTTGTACTGTATATGTGTATATGCGTGCGTGCGTGTGTGTGTGTGTGTGTGTTTGTGTGCCGCGTTTGGGCCAACAATATCTATGCTGCAGTTTGTAGGATGCTACAGTATCAAGCGCTTCCTGAATGTTAATCCTGAGAAAGGGGTTAACAGATCAAAATATAATCTAGGATTTAGGCTATGCTACTCAACAAACATTTTCCCCAATGGAACACACAAATCTCTATTGATGCAGATTTCACTCAGCATTTTGATTTACTCTGGCCTGTACAATCACTGGAAATATTCATCATTTTAGTACATTGGTCATGTTGTATAATCAACATCATTCAGGCATTTGTGCCACTGCGGTCTTTGGTGACTCTCTCAGGAGAAGCTATGTTTTTGTTCTTAATTTAATATATTGCGGGAAAAAGAGGATTAGTTATCGTTTCATTTTGGGAACTCATGACTAACAGACCACAGCTTCCCTTAAGGTTTCTGGCATTTTAATACATTGCAAAATGCAGTCTGTTCAAGTATGGTACATCAGAGCTGACATGCTAGTTCAAAGAGAGGATGAGAGGTGCTGTTTTTCTGATGTGAAATCAAGTCGTCATTTGTTTCTTTTGAAGTCGACAGTTTATTAAGAGTCATTAGAGCAACCGCTCAGAAGCATGGCAGTCCTGCTCACGATTCTAAATATGTGACAGAACAGACCTGTTAAAATATGTTCTTCTGTGTGATGTGTACTATAAGTTTTATGGACTTGGGCTGGTTGATTTTAAAAAGAACTTCATGTTTAATGTCAGCCTGTTATAAATAATATAGAACCTCGACATTCCTAAAACACACACAATGACGTATGTTTTCTTTATTTTTTTATCTAAAGTTTTCTCTCTTCGTCCACCGTTGGAGAAATATCCCCTCAGCCGAAGAGCTTAAGATAACGACTTCCTAAAGCTCGGTCGCGGGAACATGTGTTTTTTTTTTTTTTTTAAGGCTTTCCTTCCGCCCCTCGGCGCGACCACTTCAAGGCACCGTACCGGGACGCGGCACATGTGCGCATAGTGCACACCCTCCCAGATCACACACACGTGCACACACACATACATGAAACGGGCCACACCACAGCTGCCTTCCCTCCGTTCTGGAATTTTCAGGATGGCCCCCGTTGTCAAAAGTTCCCTGCTTCCTAACTGGCTGAGAGAGAGAGAGAGAGAGAGAGAGAGAGAGGGACAGGGACAGGGAGGGAGAGGGAGGGTGGGTCAGGGGTTCGGGAGGCGGGGAGAATGCTTGTTTTCTTGTCTGGAGGATGGTCTCGCTGTCCTCCCTGCAGCGTGGGAAAGAGGCCAGTCTCCCCTCTGGAGTGCGTAGGCCATAGAAGGAGAGAACACAGCGCAGGACAGGAAGGAAGCTAATACTTCTCCCACCCCGCTTCACCGCGTTGACGGCGCGCACGGCTCCCCGAGACGCGAGCCGCCGCTCCTCGCAGGGTGTTACGAGAGGAGGAGGGTCGGAGGTGGTGGGGGGTGGGGGGTGGGGGAGGGAGGGGCAGAGGGAGGAGGGCGTCTGGTCTCGGAGGAGTTTGTGTGTGCTGGGATGAGATGAGAAGAATCTGAGGAGATTCCTCCTGCCAGTAGGGAAGGATGTGGCTTTCCAGCAGTGAGGAGTCAGACCTGGTGAGTTGGTTCAAGACTTCAGCACACACACACACACACACGCACGCACACACACACACACACACACGCGAACAAAACAATTATATAACCACACAAAGCTGAAGCCTGTGTTCCATTGATTTTTAAACTAGCTTCTAAGCTTATGACAAATTAACTTTGCTGGCAGCACGCAAGCGGTAAATCCACGACAGGGTTTGTTTATTCTTCTCCGTGCCCTGCCGGACAAACAAAGGAGAACTGTTTTGAAATCCAGGGGAGAGAGAAAATGATGTTGTTGTTAGTCCAGAACTCTACAGGGCTTTAATCACACACTTCCTACAGCTCTTATCGCCTTTCCTGGAAGTTTGAGAAGAAGCAGGCAAAGGCAGGGCTTTGCGTGTAGACGGGGCTGCGTTAGCAAGCGTAGCGTTAGCGACAGCTCCTGGACCATTAGCCTGCCTTTAGCTGAGGGCGGTGACATAGCAGTATGTTAATGCAGAAGAAAAACAAACAGTTGCTTAGCCATACTGGTCCACATTAGCCAAACACAAAGAGCTGAAGTGCTGTAGAATGTACCGTACTGTCATGACGTTTTGGGGAAAGAGTCTATCTAGTTAGTATTGTAGATCGTATTGGAGTAACTTATAGTTAGTGTGTGTGTGTGTGTGTGTGATGAACATACAGTACTGACTGATACTGGCCACATTGTTGATCCTTGACAAGAGAGTAAACATACACACACCCACGAACACACACACACACACACACACACACACACACACAAAATATGACCAAACACCAGTCTGACACAAAATCCACTGTAAACACAAGCAGACAAATTAGAGCTATTAAAGTATGTATAATTTAGTGGCGTGTGTGTGTCTGTGTGTAGTCAATCAGCTCTCATTCGAGTGTGGCTCTAGTGTCTGTCTCTCTCTCTCTCTCTCTCTCTCTCTCTCTCTCTCTCACATCCACATCTGTGTGAAGACATCGGATTACGACGTATTGATCTGTTGGGCCTTGTGTGTGTGTGTGTGTCTTTGTTAATAGTACGTTGGTGTGTGCGTTGTTGGCATGGCAACATGTACACAGGTGTCTGAAGCAACCCATGAGAGACTCCGTACCAAAGTGATGTCGTGTTCTCATTAGCAGGTGTTGCTAAAGGTAGAGTCAGTGATTGTAAGCTAATGTCGTTAGCTTAGCTTAACGCAATACAAAGTCAATGGAGAGTTATGGAATGTGTGTTTTTCCCCGGTGTGGGCGGGACTTAAATGCACTCTGTCTCTATTGGCAGACATTATGTCCATCATTGTGATGAGAGGATGCGCTTATCACGTGCATGTTGTGTGTGTGGGTGTGTCTGTGTGTGTTTGGGGGGGTGGTAAATGTCCTGCCACTGGTGTCACCTTGACGACAACCACCACACACACACACACACACTTTGAATGCCCCAACCCCCCCACGCGTCTTTTCTCTCGTTCTATCTCTCACCTTCATTTGTCCCTGCATTATCAATCTTAAAGGTATAGTCAGTGATTGCAAGCTTTGTCAAAGTCACCAAATATCTCCCTGCATTTTGCTATCTTACCGTTCTCTGTGCGTGCTGAAATAATAATCTGGTCCTTCTACACAGGCCGGGCTCTATAGGAGCATAAACAATTTAACAATGTATTTATCCCTTTAATGAATATGTATAGGTCACGAGTGGGCAAATATTTTCACTTGGGGGCTGCACTGAAAATGTCAGAACTTTGCGTGCTACATTACGTTTTAAATGTAATGTGTTTAACATGCTAAAGCATTTCAACATAAAACACAAGATAGCTAACTTTGTTAACTTGCATATTTATGCATATACAGTATAGACTATTCCTAGGCAACACCATTTTCATAATCAAACACAACAGTTCACTTTTTATGCAGCAGTAAATAAACATTCTGCAGAGGTTGTCAAGTAATTTTATATTTGATGTACCAGGTGGGCCAGGTAAAATGTCTCAAAGGGCTGCATTCGGCCCCCGGGCCTGACTTTGCCCAGGCCTGGTATAGCTAGCGGGTACAATTCTGATAACTTGCTTTGTACTGATTTGTGTTAATGTTTTTATTGGGATAAACAGTAGCATGGAGTCCAAGACAAATGTCCCTGTGGGACAATAATGTTTTCTCACGCGCACACACACACACACACACACACACACACATGCACACACACATGCACACACACACACATGCACACACAAACACGCACGCACACACAAACACACACATACGTATGTATTAACATATGTATTTATGAGGTTATACCCAGAGACAGCAGTATAAATATAGCTAGACTGTAGACGTGTGTGTGTGTGTGTGTGTGTGTATATATATATATACACACATACTGTATATACACACACACAGATATACTGGTATTACTGTCTCTTTTAGACAAACAGTGATTGTGCTTCAGTACTGACCTCCTAAATAAAACTTTAAGCTGCAGCAGCACATACAGTATATTCATTTATAGAAACTAGAAATAAAACGACGTATGTGATTTTCACACGCTCGGAGTCATACGTCATGGGTGGGCAGTATCTCGCTGCACTTACTTACATTTACTTAGTGACTTTTTGAAGAAATTGTTCTTCTAAGAGTAGTTTGAATGCAACATACTTTTGACTTTTACTGAAGTATATTTGTGAATCTTTTCTTTTACCCCTACATTCGTCTACTTGGCGGGTCGACAAACGCCCGGTAGTGACATTGTGCGATTGTCTTAGTAAGACAACTCTGTTTTTTCTCCATGTGGTCCAAATCTGTGTCAATCAATGCTTCTTGGCATTGCCTGGGAGCTCATCATACTCAATAGCTTAATTCAGCATAATACATCAAAATAAACAAAACCCATGTGAATAGCCTACATGCGAAACAGTTTCACCACTGTTTAACGTTTGGTTGCTAGGCCACAGCCGTTTGTTCTCAAACCTCTGTCGACTATGACGTCACGCCAACCAATATTCCAGGCGTTACTCACTATCAATCCGACCATTTCAAAGATGCTTAACTTAAACAACGTGACCCTAACGTAACCCTAACCCTAACCCTCTAAATGCTGACAATGTAACACAAACCTTTATAATGAAGTGAAAAGCTTTTTACACATATAAGATCCTTATTGGCCTTATTGAATCCATAACTCATAATCCAAATAGTATAATTCTCTCCAACAAAGTATATGCAATTAGAAACAAATTCCACTAATAAATGCATTTACAGGGCTTTGTATTACCTGAAAGCAGCTGAAAATTAATATTATTATAATACATGCTAAAGAAATGAATTATATTCAGTTTTATGAATGATTTATCGTGGTAGAGTAGATTGTGCTTCTACAAACAATCCTTTCTTTAAAGAAGACTAATTATCACCAAAGAATTTCTAGACAGAACACGCAGTGCGTGCTTAGGACATACTTCATAGTCATAGTGCCTGACTTTCTGTGCAAATACATTATAATGACAATTATTCTTTGTCATTTGGTCACTTTGTCACAAATGTTTTATATTCGTATGATCTGGGATAATAAAAAAAATAAATTAAAAAAAAAAACAACGTGACCGAACATGGAAACTGTTCTTCTTGTATTCAACGTAGATGACTAACGTCACCGAAAAGAGCGTTTCACAGCAAGTGTCAAGCAACGTCACGATATAAACCCACACGCTAGGCCAGAGCACTGTGAAGCTAATATAGCTTATTTATTGCCATGTCACTTTAGAAATAAAGTCACAGAGGGTCTAAAAAGTCACTAAATAAAGCGAGAAAGTTGGCATGTTGGCAACACTGTTGGTGCTAATCTGTCATGATATAGCTAACACTAAAGAGTAGGACAGCATCACCATTTAATTCTTGCTCTGCTTACTTAAATGAATATGAAACAAAGTGTGTCATGAAGAAGTTACTCAGTACCTCAGTAGACTTTTCACTAGATACCCTTTTACTCTTACTTTTTAGTGACTTGAGTCATTATTACTTAAAGGTAACTACTTTTACTTGAGTACAGTTTTTGGCTACACACACCTGTGGTAATGGGTCATAGGTCGCTGTCTATTGGAAGAGGAAACGGAGACCCCCCCCCTTCCCACCATGTCCCTCCAGCCTGGACGAGTGGTTTGATGGGGTCAGACATGGGGGACACTATCAATCCACTCCCACATCATTCTATGTCTATAGAATGCATATCCCTCCCTCTCTCGCTCTCTCTCTATATATATATACTTTATTAGCATGGTGTAAAAGAGCATATTGCCAAAGTATATTATGCTTTTTTTTATTTATTTTGGTCTCGGTCTCTCTCTCTCTCTCTCTCTCTCTCTCTCTCTCTCTCTGAGACTATAGACAGCATGGTTGTGGTTGATATGAAATCCTGGTTGAAAGGAAATACATAGATCAAAGCTGCACCACCGCTCTGTCTGAATGCACATGTAGGCACATCAAGCAGCTAAACAGACTTGTTTTTACTCATCACTACCCCTGGTGGCCAAAGGATTAGCAAACCCACTAGTTGGAGATGTAGAAATATCCGAAACGCAAATATGAAGCTTGCGGAGGCCTTCAGCTGTATTACTGTAATAAAACGTGAAAGAGGCAAACCCTGCAGTTCATCGAATGGCCACTTGAGGCAGGTTGCTAAAGGGAGCCAATCCCCATAGACTCCAAAGTTAAAATGTCTGACTTCACAGCAAAAGTAAAAAGCCTGGTTCAAATCTAGTCTGGTCTCTATAGCTGGTCATTCATGACGCTGTACGGGGGGGTGAACTATTTAGCCATACATTTATCCCACCATAATGAACAGGGGGTCGTCGCAGGCAGAGTGAGGTAATGCAAACACGGCGAGCCGAGCGCAGAGTGCCGTCCGACTGTCCGTCAAAGCCTCTCGCTCCACAAACACAAAAAGTCGGCAAACATTTGACAGCAGACAACGAGAACGAAGAGCGGGCCGCGTTGCCGCTCTGCCGGGGATAATTACCAGCGTGCGCCACAGTGAAATGTGGCGCACGCTAGAGAGACAGAGACAGCAGAGAGACTGGAAGTGCATGAAAATGTGTGAGTGTGAGAGAGTGTGTGTATGTATGTGTGCATGTATGCATACGTGCCTGTGTGTGTGCGTGCCTGCCCTGTGTGTGTGCGTGCACTGTATTGCTGGTGTATCAGTGTCGTGTAGTTCCCTCAGGCTGCCAGTAGAGAGCGACTGTCGCCTCCTGTGTCAATGCCTTCAAGCATCTAAGTCCTAAACCCCTGTTTGCTAGGACCAATCAGGGTGAGTTAGTGAGAAGACTTTGAAGTCAAGCGTGTTTTAAAATGGTAACGGTAGAGCTAGATGAGGCGATTAAAACAGTTGTACTGTAGCAATGCCGATTGGTTAAAGGCTGTCCAATAGTTAGTCAGAGTCAGAGGTAGTAGACATCAACTCTTCTAGTTACACCAGGCTAATACTCACTGGTACTCTCACTAAATATTCTCAGTAAACCACGAGAACAATGTATGTATCATATCATATCATATATATATATATATATATATATATATATATATGGGAACTATGTTGTACTTCTGCGTAACATACAATACCTGTTAAGTGATGTAGCATCAGTAATCAATAAGCAGCCGTGATGATAATTGTATCATTACTGGTTCCAGCCTAAATTCCTCTCATGTGATTCAGTTGTTGTTGGAAGTGAACCACTGCCATTGATTGGTTATGCTAATGAATGCTAATTAGCATGTCATCTTCCTGTGGGAAGAGGGAGTTTGGAGTGGGAGTGGACACCAGCCCACCTCAGTGTCAACAGGAAGGGCTTCTTGTCGTGTGTCAGCCATGTGGAAGGTAAGATGGCCGCTCTAATCAACACAGCTGGAGCTGCATGTGTAAATATACAGCGCTTCTCCAACCTGTACAGGAGTGCCTCGCGCGGGGGGCCAGGGTTGGTCCCAGCAGGGGTAGGGCTGCCTTATTCACACCACACGTGGGACACCTGATGCTCACTGAAACCTTGGTCTGCTCCCTCTGTGTGTGTCAGGGCCGGGGGGTGTGTAGGGATAGGTGTAGGCAGGTGTCCAGAATGTGGGCTGCCACGTCTGACATGAACATTTTCAAAACAGTCGGAATAGCTGCACATTGAAATACATGAAAACAGTTTATGTTCTATATTGATACATTATGAGCCCCACTTTAACAGTCAAGGCAGGGCAATGCTGTGTTTATGCTAACACACACACACACACACATACACAGCACGTGCATGTGTCTCATACGGAACCGAACGTGCGCACAGCGAGCGCGTCAACACCAGATGGAGGCTGTGTGAGGAGGCATGGCTGAAAATAACTAGCGTGAACACAAGACAGTTGGGGGGGGGGGGGGCAGAGAGTGAGATAGACAACGAGCGAGAGAAGAGAGAGACAGAGAGGGAGGGAGAGGGAGAGTGGCGGCAGAAGCAGCAGACTCACAGAAGAAGACGAGAGACGTGGAGATAACAAGCCAGCCGTCGCCACGGCAGCCGAGAGCATCGCGTACCAACGGCCAGCCTCCCTCCAGCCGGACCGGGGAGCAGCAGCAGGAGGAGAAGGAGGAGACGGGGCCAGCGCCACACGAGTGCAGGAGGGGAGGGGCACCGGTCGGCGCAGCAGAGAGCTCCAAGCACCCGCGACAGGGGGCTTGCAGTACCACCGGCGGGCCACCAGGGACAGGAGGAGGTTATGCACGAGGCTCCCAGTGTTCTCTACAGGGGGGCTGCAGAAGACTGGCCACCCCCCCCTCCCTCTTCCACACACACACTTCATACGAGTGACTGGGATTAGCTTGCGCCAGCGGGAGCGTGCTAGCGGCCAGCTGTGGGTGTAGCCGGGGGGGGCCGAGGAGGGGGCCCGGACCACAGCAGTGCAGGAGTAGGAGCGGGGGTGGGGTGGAGGGGGGCGGCGGTCAGGTGACGGACCAGCGTGGCCGATGAAGGCCACCTGGGTACGTCTGCTGAAACGAGCCAAGGGAGGTCGCGTCAGGAGCACCGACGAATGCGTAAGGACTGTGCGTGTGTGTGTGTGTGCCCGTGTGTGCGTGTTTGTGTCGGTAATGTATAGTTTGATGGTGTGCACAAACTTGTCCATGAGTGTGCTTAGGTGTGTGTGTGCATGCGCCTGTTTGTACAGTATGTGAATATCTGACGGTCATGACCCAGAGTGTGTTACTATTGGTCCGGCTGTAAAACATGGATGTGCTCAAACAAGGTGAGGAAGCGATCTGTGGGTTCAGCGCAGACGTGATATGAGCACCATAACGGGCTGCAACAGACAGATGCCATCGTCAACAAAGGTGTTTGGGGTGACCATCTCTGTGGAGGGTAGAGACAGTATGGGTGCGCACTGTGCAGACGCCGTGCCCTTGTGCCAGAGCATACGCTGTCTGGTCTCAACGTGACGCCTCTGAACGACCACCATTGCAGCTTTGAACTAGCGTGGAGGTGGCAGGAGCTGCATGCGATGACGACACCGTGCTGTGTTTACTATCGCCGTGGCGTTCAGGCGAACACGGCGGTTATTTATAGACCCAGGGAGGGGGAACAGGGGAGCAGCGGAGAGCCAGGTAATTAGGCGACTGTCATAAATAATGGAAAGTTAAGAGCGTAAGTCACGTGCATCACTCCCGTACATGCACGTGGTAACCCGGCAGGGAGCATCAATGCTGTGTGTGTGTGTGTGCATGTGTATGTGTGTGTGTGTGTGTCCTTGTGTGTGTGTGCATGCGTGCATCTGCATTTGTATGCGTGCGTATGTGCGTTTATGCATGTGTGCGTGTATGTGCGCGCACGTGTGTATGCATGTGTGTGGGTGCGTGCATGAGGCGGGTGGGTAATTCTGATCAGGCAGGAGAGAGAGGTAGAGAGGGAGGGAGAGAGAGAGACTATTTTTACCACAGACAGAGGAGTGCAGTGGTGCAGTGAGATGAATGAGGGGCTACCGTGGCAACGGTACATACAAGACGAACTGCGGCCCCGACTATCTCTCACACACACACACACGCTAATTGAAGTGGTTGGTAAAATACCTGCATCTGTTCTGTTTACAGTATAGAAGGTCAATGTAGCTACGCAGCTGAGAGCACTGAATAGGGCATTAGCGTCAAGCTAACAGTATGTTTATATTGAATACAGGTACAGTGTAACTAGCTGTAGTACCATTGGTAGAGATGTATTACTGTGTTACTAGTTCTGTGTGTGCTGAAGAACCTGTCTGATACTTCTACACAACGCAAACACCGAGCACCGCTCACAACAATACCATAGGCTTCACAATGCCTTTTAATGTGTGGGGCGGAGCTTCGGAGGGAGTATTTGCGATTTGAGCTCAAAGTTAGCAAGTGTTTTTGAGAATGACTAACCCTGTACATTATGTTAATGAGGTGGTCTGTGTGTATGCTAATGAGGTGGTATGTGTGTATGCTAATGAGGTGGAGGGAGTCTGTGTGTATGCTAATGAGGTGGTATGTGTGTATGCTAATGAGGTGGTCTGTGTGTATGCTAATGAGGTGGAGGTGGTCTGTGTGTATGCTAATGAGGTGGTATGTCTGTATGCTAATGAGGTGGAGGTGGTATGTGTGTATGCTAATTAGTTGGAGGTCTGTGTGTATGCTAATGATGTGGTGATTGTCTGTGTGTATGCTAATGAGGTGGAGGGGGTCTGTGTGTATGCTAATGAGGTGGTCTTTGTGTATGCTAATCAGGTGGAGGTGGTCTGTGTGTATGCTAATTAGTTGGTCTGTGTGTATGCTAATGATGTGGAGGTCTGTGTGTATACTAATGAGGTGGTATGTGTGTATGCTAATGATGTGGAGGTCTGTGTGTATGCTAATGAGGTGGTATGTGTGTATGCTAATTAGTTGGTCTGTGTGTATGGTAATGATGTGGTGATTGTCTGTGTGTATGCTAATGATGTGGAGGTCTGTGTGTATGC
>JAODUK010001634.1:0-12700 GCA_027564635.1 Typhlichthys eigenmanni
GGGTGCTCTGGTACCATGTACACTTATGAGCATCCTTATGTTCGAACATGGTGTTTGTTATAGACAGTCCATGACTACCACAGAAGTCTAACAACAAACGTCCGCTCGGGTTTAGATCGGGGAGGCCGTTCCTCCCAATCACTCCTCTCCAGGTATCTCCATCATTGCCCACGTGCGCGTTGAAGTGTCCCGAACTGCTGTTCGGTACATAAGCACTGACAACAATCTGAGATTTACCCCCCACAACCCGTAGGCGCAGGGAGGCGACCCTCATCTACCGGGGTAAACTTTAAAGTAGCGGCGCTCAGCCGGGGGCTTGCTAGTATCCCCACCGGCGCCTCACACCCTGGGCAACTACTTTGTAGAATAGAGTGCATCCCCTATCCAGGAGAACGGTTCCAGAACCAAGACAATGCGTAGAGGTAAGCCCCAGCAGATCTAAATGGTAGCGCTCCACCTCCTGCATAAGTTCTGGCTCCTTCCCCCACAGTGAGGTGACGTTCCATGTCCCCAGAGCCAACCTCTGCCGATAGGGTCTGGTCCGTCGAGGTCCCTGACCTTCGCTGCCACCCATTTGACAGCGAACCTGACCCCTATGGTCCCTTCCACGAGTGGCGGGCCCATATGATGAAGAGGAGGATGGTGCCATGTTGCTTCTTCGGGCTGTGCCCGGCTGGGTTCTGTGGCAAACCCAGCTACCAGGCACTCGCCAACAAGCCTTCCCTCTGGGCCTGGCTCCAGACGGGGGCCCCGGGCTTCCTCCGGGCAAGGTAACCTCTCCTCTTGAATGATCTTCCATAAGGGTCTTCTGAACCATTCTTTGTCTGGCCCCTCCCCTGAGATCACTTTGCCTTGGGAGACCCTACCAGGAGCACAAGGCTCCAGACAACACAGCTCTCAGGATCATAGGGACACACAAACCTCTCCACCACAACAAGGTGATGGTTCCCGGAGAGGTGTTGTTATTTAATTAATTGTTAATAGCATGGTGATTTTTCTACAATGGATGGGCCACATTGCCTACAGTTTGCACAGTAGACATCCCCTTTCTACCGCAACTTGTATGCCTATTGCATTAGCCCTTGTGCTTTTCAACATGCATACTAATCTTTTGTGTCTGAGTTAGTTCTTTATCTCTTCCAGCCACAATATTTTAACACTCTAAACCAGTAGTGAACCGTGAACCTCAACACTGGGCCTACAGTGTCTCCACAACAAGACAAAATTTGATGAAAGTATGCGAATAGAACCGGTGATCTTTAAACAGTTGCCTACATGTAAGCATTGAGTGCTATTGTAACGTCCAGAGCTGCACCTTCCCAGCCGTCCTTTTTTGCCGGTGTGCGTCCGCTGTTCAGTTTTCCCAGATCCTCAACCATGCATCCTAGTATATAGGTTGGGGTTTGTCTTTTGTTCTTTGTCTGTTAGTGTTTGCCTTTTAGTCACTGTGGCCGTGTTATGTTTTATCTGGCTGTGTGAAGCCACTATATAAAATGCAGAGCGTAAGCTCGTGAATGCAGTTCCAAGTCTCGGCATTCTATATCGTCTGTGGCTCCCATCACCCGCCCCAACACATTACAGCTAAGGTAAATGTTAATCTCACACACACGCACGCCAAGTGCATAAGATACAGTGCAGCCTGGTCTACATATTTGCATATTACAAGATTGTGCAACGCTGTCATCAAAGCAAAAGGTGGTTACTTTGAAGAATCTAAAATATAAAACATTCTGCATGTAAAGGCAGGCGTCCCAAAAGCTTTTGACAATGTAGTGTATTTCTAAAGGTGCTACTGACAGTAAATGTTCACCAGATGTTAATAACAACCCAAGTAATCAATATATACAAAATAAAACAAACAAATACATTCAGAAATTAAGTTATGTGTAATAATGTCAAATGACAGGGACATTTGCTGTTTCTCAATATCCGTTCTTTTCTGTTCTTACGGACTTGTGAAACATCATCATTCACAGATTAATGGCTTTTACCAGGGATGCATCCAGTGGTGACTAGTGTGTGCACTTGTCAGTGGAATATCCCAGAATGCATTTTGAATCAACAAGAGCCAATGGCAGTCGAGAAAACACAACAATACTGTCTATACTTTCGAAATACTACTGTTATTGTGTCACGAAATGTTGTTTTAAGACTTTTAATTTTTGAATTATTCAAAATGAACAAATCTTTTTCCTGACTGATTCCTGAATACTAATGATTCCTTTGCGTGCAAAAGAGTCTTCAGGGTCTCCTAAATCTTTGATTGCGGCGGCAATCTTCGAGTGCCGCTGCCGCATGGATCTCCAAAGAAGCACAACAAAAAATGGCCTATTGCTACTAATGCCGCTGCACACTAAATGCTTCCAATAGCATACTGCAAGACACACTCTTTGAATAAAAATAATCTTTGGCCTTTCATTCATTGTTCACGTGATAAGAGACATACCCAAATAAACTAAAAGATCCTGATCTATCGTTCATTGCTCACGTGTCTAGGCCTACTAGTACATTCTATAGACAGGAGTCAGAACTCAAAAGAATTACAGGATATGATTCTTCAGGTCTGTGAGTCTTTGATTATGTCCACCAGCTTCAGCAAGCGACTCAAGTGAACCATATTATTCTCCCACTTTGTAAAGTTTATCCTAATTTTTTACTAAATGGCCATCTGCAAGTAGCCTATGACATATTCAACATCCACTGAACCAAACATTTTTAAATGTAAAATTTTGTAAAGCTCTGGTTTCGAACTAACAATCTTTTTTATATTTTAAGTGCAAAAATGCAACGCCACACAGACTTACCACCACGCAAAGTTTAGAGGTGGAAACATCATGGTGTGGGGCTGTTTTTCAGCATACGGTACTAGAAAACTTCATATAATTAAGGATAGTAAGGAAAAGGATGAATTGAAAAACTTAGAGACATTCTTGATACAAATCTGCTGCTATTTACTAGGATGATGAAGATTATACTAAGACAATGATCCTAAACACACAGCCAAGGAAACACAATTGGTTGCAGAGAAAGAAAGCTATTAGAATGGTCTAGCCAATCACCTGACTTGAATACAATTGAAAATATTTTTTTCTTGATTTCTTGTTTTACATACGCTCATGAATGATACCAATGTTGCAGTCAAGTCCTCTCTTGTTGTTTACCAATGCACAGTTTACATGTGCAGAAGACGTGCAAGATAGACTGCAGGGTTTCCGTTATACATCAAGTAGCGGCGGCCCGCCACTCCTTTTATGCCACCACTGTATCAGCATTTTATAAAATGTCTCTCTCTCTTCTTCATCAGTCTCTCTCTCTCCACTTTAAATTGTGCATCGCATCATCATGCATCTTACTAGCTTGAGGATGGATCGGCGCACCAATCACTCGCATAGTCAACAGTTTAGCCTACGTTACCAGAGAACAAGAATAAGGGTAGATTTAACTGGATTAGATTCGACTAGATTTCGTTTAAAGTTCCATATTTCAAAGTTGAAATAATCATATTGGAAACATCCTCTATTCATGGTCAACTATTTATTAATTATATATCATGAAATTATGTTCCAGCTAATGTTAGGTAAATGAATCGTAGCCTAATAACAGGCTAACGTACCTGCTGCAACATTACCGTACTTAGTCGGCAAAATATATGATTTACATTTGGTTCCATTTTCAGATGAGTTTGTTCAAATATTTTGCCCATAAGAGAAAAATGCCTGATGTCGTTGAGGAAGATATTGTTAGTCGGGTAGGCTACAGCTAAAAAAACTTTATTTTATTAGGGAGGTGCTCAAGGTGCCGACAAATTATGGTACCATTATAGGGCCTATGCCTTAAAACGAAGCATAAGTATATGGTAGGCTAACAATCAGCAGCTCCTGCATTGCAGGCGTTTTTGTGGCTGTATTCATAAAATGTGTCCATGCAGGCACCCCATGGTATTTTGTTCTTTGAAAATAAGATAATTATCCAACGTTACTTATTAAAAATATTTATATTTGACAAGTATACAGGCAGGAATAGTGGAGGTGAGTGAAGCAGGAGAGACGGCAGAAAGAGAGAGCGGCGTAGGAGAGGAGGATAGTAGGATGGATAGAGGAAAGAAAACATTATCATATTATCAGGCTGGGACCCTACATGGGTTGAGAAACTAAAGTTTAATCAATGGCTGTACCACACCAATAATGATGAGTATTCAATATTACACCATATCAGTCTGTATATATACACAATATTGTAATGAATATTCTGTGAAGAACAATGCCCAATAATTGCAGCTAACTGCTAATATGCAGTGTGAGAGGCAGACAATAAATGTCTAAAGTTTGTTATGCAATGTCATTTTTTTCATATTTTGTAATTACCGATTGATATTCACTCCGACCTCCAAAACACACAAATTATATATTTAATATTTGAAATTGTAAAGCTCTTACTCATCATTGTACTTTATATGATAAAGTTGGCTGGCCTTCCTTAAACACTCGTAGGCTTAGCCACTAGTATAGCTTTATCTACAAGGCATTGCTGGGTATCTTACCATCTTATTTGTGTGATTTCATTATTTTTAAAGACAATAGGTATTCCCTGTGCTCACAAGACCTACTTTTGCTATCAGTACCTATTGTTAGAACAGAGTTAGGCCAAAGGGCCTTTAAATATTCAGCCCCTGCAGCTTGGAATGCCTTGCAAAGAAATTAAAAAATTAGTTGTCTTGTCACTTTTGGTAATTTCAAGTAAAAAAAAAAAAAAGTTACTGATTCTTTTCCTTGTAGTTGTTTTTAGTCTGTACTTGATTTTGGAACCTAATGTTTTATTTAATACTTGTTTTATCTGTATTGTTGTTTTGTTATTGTGTTTTGTTGTGAAACTGTAACCGGTCCATATCCAGGGCACTCTTGAAAAAGAGATTTGTATCTCAATGTCTTTCTCCTGGTAAAATAAAGGTTTAATAAAAAAAAAAAAAAACCAGTAAACAGTAAACTTCTCTGCTGCCAGTGATATACTGTTATTTTACAGTGAAATTCGTTACAGTAGAGGTATCAGGTAAGCAATAGGTAATTTACAAATTGCAATATATTTTTGGCTATACGTTCAAGTGTACCCAGTTTCATAACATTTCCTAACTTAGTTTGATAAGAAAACATGTAAGATGTTTAGTTAGATTATCTAAAATAAAGTGTCCAATATGGCAACAGTATGTATTTGCGTTATAATTCTCCAATACAGAATGGAATAAAATAAAAAAAATTATTTCTGATCCTACCTGCTCTAATAAATACAGAATTGAATCAAAGAAATAAATAAATGATTTCTGATCCTACCTGTACTCCAGGAGCTGATTTTGAGTCAGAGTCAGGTTTTGATAATGTGGTCTGAATCCGAGTCTCACTAAGGAAAACACTTAAAGGGTCCTGGTTCAATATTTGAACTGAAACATCCCACCGAGACTTCTTCTCAGGTTCTGGAGGAGAAAGAATTCAGTAAGAGAAGACAAGGGCAGTTAGGAAAATTGTGTATCGCTATATTACATTATTTTGATTTAAACACATTTAAACAAGAGGGCAGAAGTGTATAGTGGTGGAAACTGGCCAATTGAACTGAACTAATTAAAAAGGTTGGGTAAGATATTCTAGAGAAAAACCTCTGCAAAAAAAACCTCTGCCTTCAAGCCATAAGGTGCTCCCTCAGACGCATAGACCCTCAAATTGGCCACGCATTGCCAATGCTAGGATAGTGAGGAGTTACAGTATTCACTGAATTTGACGTTTACCGCACCTTTAAAAAGGTTATAAACAGAGGTGTGTAGTAGCGCGCTGCATTTACTTGCGTGACATTTTGAAGAAATTGTACTTCTGAGAGTAGTTTGAACGCAGCACACTTTTACTTAAGTATATTTCTGAATATTTTCTTTTACTTTTACTCCGCTACATTCGGCTATATTCCAGGCCTTACTTGCTACATCAATCCAACCGTTTCAAAGATAATTAACGTAAACGATGCGAATGATCTTGCAACTGTTCTTTCGGTATTCGAAGTAGATCACGAGGCTGACTGCCACACCAAAAAGAGCGTTTCACAGAGAATGTCAAGCAACGTATCCATAAAAACTGATGCGCCAAGCGATGTTCTCCTCCTGCCTGCCACACAGACCCACAAGCTACCTGAGGACAGTGGCGAGGGAGAGATCCCAGCGCTGTTGACACGAGATGTGGATTGCAATTACTCTGAGCAGGACTGAAAAGTTGCTAAATTAAGCGAGAAGGTTGCCATGTTGGCAACACTGTGTTCGTGCAAATCTGTCATGATGTAGGTGCAAACACTAAATAAGAGTAGGACAGTATTACCATTTTGGATATTTAAATGAATACTCTGCTTATTTAAAAATTAAGATGGAAAAAATGTCTATCATGAAAAGTTGGTACTTGAGTAGTCTGCTATTGAAAGAAAGGGTTCCTTGGGGACTAAAGATGGGACTTGAATTTCAAAACTGTAAGAAATGTTTTGTCATTTAGTGCAATTTGTGCCTACTGCACATCCATGAATCCATTCTTGTGACCTATGATTACGCAAAAAGAACAAGCTTTCCTGGGCTTGAGGAGACATTTAAATTGAGACACTGACATAACATTTCTTATCAAGAATATATTTTGAATGTCTGTTGTAGCAATGTTCATATTAATTTTAGAGACATATTTTCCATGCCTGTCAACATTGGGATTTGAAAATAATTGAAATTGTCCGACACTATCATCAACCTTGCCAAGTCATTCAATCAAGTGCATAGTTGCCAAATATATACGATAAGTTGACCCATCAATAAAACAAAGAATGGAGAAGGCTTTCCCATTCTTCTTGTTTTATTGTGGTTTGTCACTAGAATGTTACAGCTAATGGTCTACATACATATTATACAGGATAAAATATGGGAATATCCTGTGAGAAACGTGAGGGTTGACAGTTGCATTCATTCTATTTATATTGACTGCATAACGTGACTAGACCATGGGAATCATGGTGTTGAGAAACGTGTGGTTTCTTTAAGGTAACTCTTTGGATAGTCTAGGAACTTGCCAGACAAACAAAATACAGAGGTAGGACATTTAGCCAAACCTTTTCATAGTTTTAAACTACGTCCTGGTTAGGCTGTATGTCCGAACGTAATGTCCATGTGTTTTGCCAGGTAGCTAGCTAGCTCAATTTGTTTACTTTGCAGCAGTAGCACCGGAGATGCACCACGCAAAATACAACTTGTAGGCTGGCAGGTTAAACTTAATTGATCATAAGACTCAGTACAAATCTGCCTCACCAATGTTTCTCTGATCACGAGCTGCTACTCCGTGCTCTCTGCTCCACTGCGGGGCGGGCAGGGCTCATTCCACACACACATGCACACACATGGAGCTCGGCAAGGGAAAGAGAGACGCAGTGGAGAGTTGGAGAGCTGATGAAAACTACACACGTTACTGGAAGTGCAATAAAAGCCTCGCCAGTAAAAAGCTAGCAAGAGTAATCCACGCAAAACACGGATAACTAACTCCAAATGACGAAAATGATTGCACTAAAAAGCGTGATTTTCATAACGATATAAACGATAAAGCATAATTTAAGATGGTAGATGTTTTTTATCGTCATACGATATATATTGTTTTATCGCACAGCCCTACCTGGAACAGAAGGGTTGTGGCCTGTGGAAGAGGGGCTTGTAGTAGCGGGGTTCTCTGGGATTGGAAGAAAGTTGAACACAGAGAATTTGTCCCTTTTCACCCTGGGCAGGCCCACCATACCTGACCTGGATGACCAATCAGAGTGTTCAACAAGGTAAGATACATCGTCTGATATTGCTGGTCTTCACGCATGGCTTAAATAATACAAAACAATATTGAACTTGTTTTGGCTAGGGTAGGGTCAGCTCTGTGTGGGCCTGCTTACTCAGGGTAGGGGTCGGGCACGTTGAATCTCTTACACAGCAGTTTCTCAGGATACCAGCTGAAGGAGTTTCTGGTAAATTTACCAAACATCTTCATCTGGACTGCAGCCTGCTTATCATCCACATCACCCTGCATCCCATGCACACACACACACAAATCATGGAACAAAAGATAGATTGCAAATGACCCCTAAGCACATTAAAAGTCTTAATTAGGCCCATTGCAGGTGCGTAGGAAAATACATTAAATGTAACAAAAATCAACCATAAACACGTGAAACATTAAAAACAGGATTTAGCAGATGTGTTTCAGATGGTACAGAATGTTGCTGTAACTGCAGCTTTAACACCGGTGATTAAATCCCTACTTAAAGGAACGTTATCTAAAAAGTGACATTAAAGTAACTGCTTCAAAATATTTTTTAAGGTAATTTAGAACATATGTATAACTGCATGTCATTGCCTCTACATGCCCAAGTATGCAACGTTGTGAATCAGGCACAATAATTCAACATGTGACACAGCATACACCTACCAACTATGGGTTTTCAGTAGTGGTGCAACGGATCACAACATTCACGGTTCGGATCATTTTTCGGATCAGCAGACTGTATGCTTATATTTAACCATACTGACGTAACTTTGCTTTCATATATTACTTAAAGTGGCTCTTTATTAATTCCTGACTCTAGAGCACCAGCATGCCCCACACACAGACACGCAAAACATGCACATGTGGCTGGACCAGCCATCAAAACAGAGGAGCTGGGATAACAACACACAGGAGTATGATGCCATTCTCTGGTCAGTGCACAATTTAGATAATTATACTCTAAGAAAATGAAACTTTTATATTGAATACAGCATTTATAGAACTTTATGCTTAGACCATACAGATCTAATATCCATTAATTAATCATCATTAGCTTAAATTGTAACAAATGTCACCTCAAAGATTTACATATCTCCACAAATAACATTTGAGTTTAATTATAACTGGTCGCCAGGAAAAGACGAAGGGGAGGGTGAAAAAAAAAGACACAAAGTAGCGTGTACTGTAGAACTGCAAAAAATGTTTGTGTTGCTTGGCAGTTCAGTCCGATGTTGGCTGCAGCCAAATGTATTAAATAAAACAATTCTGTTGTCGATGTTATGCCTACTCATAAATTGTGCTGTTATAACGGTTGTTTAAAAGCAATATCACGCGCGAGGTTGTGCTGTTGCGAACTCCAAACTATAACTAAGGTTCCTTTTAGCTCGTTAAAGACCCTGTCATCTCCCTGTGTTACTCCTTCCAGTTATTCTCTCCTCTAAAATGGAAAACAAGATATTTTAGAGGAGTTCCGAAGTTGAAAAAAACCACAGGCATGCTGATATTCAGTAATAGTAGCTTGTAGCGCATTCGTGATTAAGGATCCGTATTGTAAAATCCACCATCAATCCTTGCAGTGTGCGAAGCACGATAGAGAAAATACAATTGATAACGCTGGCCTTTAGCTCCAAGTAAGCTCTGCATTCAGCCCTCTTGTGAGTATCTGTTTTCTTTGCTTTACGCAACCCTCCCGGTTTTATTGGTTGGGATTCAACACGCCCCGATTCAGGTAAAAACTCAAATTTAGCACTTCACAATGCAGAGGTGGGAGTAAGTCACATATGTCAGAGTCTCAAGTCTTAACCTTCAAGTCTCAAGCAAGTTACTGTGATGAGAATCAAGCAAGTCATAAGTCAAGTCTCATGAAAATCTCAGAATATTCTCCAGTTTCCACATTTAAAGTAAGTTAAAGATAGTAGTCATGTAAAGCTGAGTTTTATTTTCAGTTTGTAGTGGTCATGTCAATGATTTTGACATGCAGACCTTGCACACCACTGTTCTTTTCTTCCTACCATCATCGACCAACATGGTCTCATTGATTGTCGTCAAATATGGACATTTGTGCAAAGTATGTAAACGTCTAATAATGACGAAAAACGAAATCGTCACATTAACGTAAATAACAATTTAATTTAAAATAATTATTTTGACGACTTTTTTCTAATGGTGACAATGACATATTTGTCAATATTCGGACGCATTATACATTCGTCAGAATGCAGACGTTTTTCCTAACTTGCATGTTGTCGTTTAAATGGAAATGAAATTCTGTTGTTCATGATGTACTGAAATATTAGTCTATATTCTGATGCATTATAAATTCGTCACAATGAAACATTTTTCTACCCAATATATTTTCGTGTTAATGGTGACGAAATTCTAAGTTGATGTAAAGAAATATTCGTCCACATTCGGACACATTATAAATGAGTCAGAACGCAGACAAAGAGGGAGAGGGGGGGAGAGAAGGGAGTGGGAGAATTACACAATGTTCTTTTTGGGTCCATCTCAGGCTAGGAAGCAGGTTAAGGATGTGTGGTTTGTTTCCATGTGAAATGTAGGCTGTAAAGCCCTTTGAGACTGCAATGTGATTAAGGGCTATATAAATAAACTTGACTTGAACTATGTAAGATAGAAATCTTTGTGCGATCGGCTTGAAACTTACACACATATGGGCGTCATAATAAGGTGCAAAATCCTGAATATAAGCCTCCAACTAGCTTCTTTAGCTAAGATATTGAAGGACATTCCTTTGCCCAATTCAGGTGCACTGGCCTAATGGAGGGGACCTGAAATGGGTAGCCCAATTCAGGTCCACTTCATTGGGCTGGTGCACCTGAATTTGGCAAAATATTGTTAAGGCCCACAGTGCTTTTTGAATTGGGCACCCACAATCTTGCATACGGCAAGGGGTCACTTCCCGTTACCCGATCGGCCCAAAACACGGGCCACGCGTTAAAGGTGGCCACTGGAAAAGCCCAGAGGAGAGGTGTGCAGACTGCTTCTTTGAAGGCTGTGTTCTGGGACTTTTTGCACGTGGGCAAGTCAGAAGTTTGAGACATCCCTTTCCTGAAACAGGACGTTGAGACGTATGCCCCGTTATGTTTCAGTGTCCCCGCAGCTTCAGGAAGACCCCCAAAATGCTGTCTGAACAACATTGGTGGGGACAATGTAAAAACATTTCAAATCAGGCAATCCAATTTCCATTTCAAATAGCACCCCATTGTAACAGACTTATTTTTTGGGGAGGGGTCTCCCGAGCCTCTTGAAAAGCGAAGTGGCCCCAAAATCAGTGAGCCGGTTCTCGGGGGACCTTCGTACGCACCCTCCGAAGCACGGCCTTCTAGGTGGTCCGCAATGGACAATTTGTGAAAAAGGCCTTACATTTCAAAAGGGTCTCAGGTACTACCTATTGCATCAGATTTTGGAGGTTCAACCCTAACCCTAGCTGTTTTTTTATTTCCTCCCCCGACCTATGGTTCCATATCGCTAGGAGTCGTGTTCTGGATTGGGCAATTTTGGTCTATGTAAAATCACCCCAATTGGGCGAAGGCTTTACTCTGGGATTGAAAGTTGCAAACGTCGCCAAATTAACTAAGCAGCTACAGGGCATCAGCCGAGCAACCCATTAAAATGTTAGGCCCCTGTCACCTTTCAGGGGCCCCTGGGAGACATTTGTTTTGGGAATACTCTAGGAGCGTGAAAATTCTGCGGTCTTATCGGGACATGGGGATGAACATGTGGTGTTGATTTGGAGACCATGTCTTAAAAAATCCATACAAAATCTTTAAAAATTTTAAAATTCTACGGTTACCTATTTCCAATGGCACTGAGTTGTCTTAAAGCCCCTGATTTGGGCAAATAATCTTTTGGGCACAGCTCTGATTACGAATGTCACAGAACGACATGACTTCAGATATAAGACCTGCTAGTGACTGACGGACAGTGATCTTTTTCCCTTTCCCGGCGCCCCTCTACTCTGACGTCACCCTGTCATCGGGACGCTTTCAAAACTCGGACAGACGGAAGTTGAATAAAATGCTATTCCAATTGGGCACAATTTCTATTCAAGTTTCCCGGATTAAGTAACAGTTATTTCAGGGCTCTCTCCCACTCCTCAAATCTGACGTCTAGGTTGGCTCCTATTTCTTGGAGAACATGCTTGGGTGAACAAGGGGACCTGTCCCACTTCTCTCCATCACTTTCAGGGGCGAAATGGCTGACAATCAAAGATGAGTCATGGAAAAATGTTGGGCTTGCAATACAAGGGACCTAAATTGGACAAGAGTCCCAATGTAAAAGAGGAAGAGTCTATCTCTTACTCCTCCACTACGACAGCTTAATTATTCCTATTTTGTATAGAGCGGGGCTGGGCAAACAGGGTGACGTGCCCGGCTTCTCGATCTCTACCACCTTCCCGGGCCGACTGGCTGAAGATCAAAGTTTGAAAATCCTTCGCCAAGTGCCCGCAATGAAAAGAGCCTGATTTGGGTGGGGGTCTTGACTGAAAAGCTTCCCAATTGGGTAACAAAATGTTGGTGTCCTAAAAATACATTTTCGATTTCAGACCCCTTTGACGGCCCCCAAAACCGCTCTGGACCACCGGCGGTAGCTGGTGGAACCCTCCTTTGGCCGTTGCGAGTCGTTACAGAGACCGCCCATTTCAGACCCCCGGGCCAAATTTGGCAATCCCGATCGCAATAGTGCCTGCTCCTGTATCGGGCAATTTTTCCAGATCTCGATGACACCGCTACACCCGCCAACCCAATGGAATGTGCGAAAATGCCCGTTTGGGGACATTTTCTAAAATTTCTATACGTCTTGTAGTGAATCCGGCGGTCCCGCGCATTAAACAATTCCATCCTAACATACATGTTAGCATTAAAATGTATTCCTCT
>JAODUK010001635.1:0-12699 GCA_027564635.1 Typhlichthys eigenmanni
ACTTTACATTGCAGAAAAGTGTAATTTCTTCATTGTTGTCACATGAAACGATATGCTCACATATTTGCAAATATGTGTGGGGTGTACTCACTTTTGTGAGATACTGTATATATTATAGTGAAGAAATGATTGGCCTATCTGCAAACATTGCAACCATCCTTTTTTTCAATCCTTATCTCTACAATATTCTTCGCTTTGCATGACATTCTGGAAAATCCTGATAGAGAGCCATTGACCATTCAGCATCCAGGTGGGTAGTGCTGGGCAGTATATCGTTTCATACGGTATACCGGTTTTGATTTCCCATAAGGTGTGAAGTTTTCACATATGCCATACCATAGCACAGCTGTAAAAACATCTTTAATGTGTATTGTTTGATGCTAGAACGCTACGGAACGCTATTCAGAGTGTACTGAGTGGGAACCAATTAACTGTAACATAATTAATTACCCACAACTTACTCCCTTTAATTAACATGGCAAACAATGGCACACAACATTAAGTAACAGTAATAATTGTTACAAAATTACACGGTCGGACTGCATACTGTCTGACAAACGCTAAAGGGAAAAGTATGCATATAGCCTTAGCTAGCAGTGATGATAAGGTAGCTAACATGGGGAAATGTTTTGTGTGTTTGAACCGGTTTGCAACTCAGATCCTTCGAGGCCTGTAAAGGATGATAGTTGAAATGTAGCGAAGTACAATACTTAAAACAAAACATATTTAATTAAAATATTACAGATTTTACACAAAATAACGACTCAATTACGATAATTCTGTAATTTGTTACTTTCCACCTCTGGCGCCATCAGAAATGTACTGCTGTGCAGTATATGGACAACATGCATCCCCATTGGTTAAATTGATAGTTTGGCACTGTTTTTTGACAAACAACAGAACAAATTGTGGTGCATTTAAAATCAGGATGTCTTACCAGGCTAGTCAATTTTGCAGTTCCCTTTACTCCAGCCACCATTACAAAAAGTAATAATATAATATATTATAATATATTATAATATATTAAATAACATATTTGGTCCAATAAAAAGAACAGCTTTCTTTCCCGATGTTAAAGGCTCAAGTGTACAATACTTTATATGCACAGATTGTCTGCAAATATATTAATTACACCAATATTGTGCATGGGAAACTGTTTGTGCACACAAAAGTGGACAGCTAATTCCAAAGCCCTCTCACATAGTCTATTCCATACAGAAATAGTCAACATGCCAACAAGGCACTGAGACGTGTCTGCAAGTGGAGAAATTAAGTATACTTAGATCAAGCTCTGCATTGTGTGAGGCCACGCATTCGGTGGCACAGTATACCTTGGTCTTAACCCTTGCTCTCTCTGTGTCTGGTCCACTTTGTGCTGGTGGGTGCTGCAGGCCCACCCTGAGGTGCGTTCAGAATTGGCGATCTGAAGCGAACGTTCGTGACGAAACCATTTGCTTTGAACATGACACTTGAACATTTTGTGTAAACAAAAAATTGTCCCCCTTCTTCTTCCAGCGTCAACGTGTGTTATTCGCCGAGAACTACCTCCTCAGACTGTTTGCAAACGTTAACGTTCACAAACATTCACTTTGGTGGTCAATTCTGAAAGCACCTCTGATGTTTTGGTATAATTGAAGGAGTGGTGGACTGCGAAAGTGTGAGTGGAAATGCCTTGTGGCAGGAATGCCCATCCCTAACCCCCTGTAGCCCAGAGCTGAGCTTAACAAAGGGAGCAAAAGAGCAGGTAATTTGGCATTTTTTGACTCTTGGGGACGATATTGTTCAGCTGGGATAAGAAGGGTATAAGACTAATTGCATAAGCAACAGATCGATAGCCGAGTTAACAGGAAAAGGACTACAGCTCAGCACTCAAGACAACCAATTGCAACTGCAAGGGTTTAAATATTCCCCGGGGATGGGATTTGTAGTCCTTGCCAGAAACTATGGATACAATAGAAGTGTCTACCTGTCCAGACGGTATGATTAGACTGTGTCTCAATGTGGGTGTTTGCATCAACACCCTTTCAGAACAAATACTATACATGAAATAGTAGAGCTAGCGAGCACCACAAGCTAACATGCTTGCTGGTTTCCTCACTTAAATGCGTTATATGTTTCTGCTTTAAACCTATATTGAGCAAAAAAAGCACTTGATTGACCATTTAAAGTGCAAGATCCACAGAACTGTAGGGCTATTTTTGCATTTGCAAATCTAGTTATGCTACTGTAACATTAACACCACATGCATCCTGCAGCTCTCAGAAGTTATGTTCCCTCCTCATCCCCAGGGGGCAGACATCACGCTGTGGTTGAGATGCAGATTGCATGGCTTTAGCATTCGCCACTGTTCACTTCAAAAGCTGTTCACTTCAAAGAGACAACTAGATATTTATACAATCATTTGATTAAGCGTTCGCTCATGGTCCTCATTTCCATATCAGGAGACTCAGCAAAAAGGGTCACAACCTCAGTGCTAGAAAAGCCTGAAATTAGCGCATGCTAATTTTCAACATCCGTCCCTCTCTGTCAGTCAATCCGCAGCAGCAGCAGTAACGGTAATAGCAGGGATATTAGCTATGTAAATGCTAAATACCCCATCCAGTCTATTTCTAGTAATTAAATTCTGCAATGCATGTCAAAATTACAGCCAACATTTGCCAAAGGACCAAATAACAGAGTAGGGGTGCAGGCCAAGGGTCTCGAGGACCCTCATCACGGTTGGAAGCGCAGACACGGCACTAGATAAAAACAGCAGAGGAATTCACACAGTGCAGCCATGATTGTAATCACAGTGTGTGTGGACACAGCACAAGACATTTAATAAATGCCAATGTGTTTTCTTATTAGACACAAAAGGCAGTCTGAATTAAGGAATAACACCATTTAGGTGTCATTATTACTATAGCTACAATAAAAAATACAAAAAATACAAAAATAAAAACAGTTAAAAAATATACTTATTATGCCCATTGGTAAAACGACGGCTTTCCTCCGTCTCTCAACTGGTGTTGGGTGGCATAGGTGGGGAAAGAGAAGTGTGTGGGACAGGGATTCCGGCTAATTGCTGGGAGCGCAGAGGCGCTGATAAAGAGCCGGGGCAGAGCAGAGAGACGACCAACTCATGTTGCTCATGGCAACATCTATAAAAGCTAATTACCGTCTCACCAAGGGCTGCCCTTGCCATTTGAGGGAGGGAGAGAGAGAGAGAGAGAGAGAGAGAGAGAGAGAGAGAGAGAGGAAGCATTAAATGGATAAGCAGAGTGGAGGACAATATGGGGGAGTGAGACAGAGCGAGATAGAGAGAGAGGGAGAGTGAGGGGGAGAGAGAGAGAGAGGGAGGGATAGAGAGAGAGAGAGGAGGCTAAAGAGAGAAGGATGGGCAGAGAACCCAGAGCAATAAAGCCTCTGCCATTAACAATTAGTCTCCAGTCCTGCTAATGAGAGTGCAGAGTTAAATAGAACGGCTAAATTTAAACAGAGGGGCTCCATAGATCTTCTATGGCGCTCGATAATACCTCTCTAATAACAGCTAAAGGCGCCCCCACATCAAAGCAATGGTGGGAGACAAAGAGCAAAGACAGAGAGCAGTAAAAAGTGAGTGTGAGAGTGAATGAGAGAGAGAGAAAGATTTATACATGTTTTACATACCTTTATTTTCTACATCAACCAGTTACAAGGAGGGTCTGTGTAATTACATCATATAAATTACCAATAAAAAGAAAGACAAACGCACACATACAGTAAAAACACATCAAATACCGCACAGTGGTTCTATTCTAAAAACAAACTGGTCTCCAAAGACCAGTGCTGTGCATAAGCACTCCTCCATATGACCAGATATTCATGAAGGTGGCTAGGTCTCCCATTAAACTAGTATTTAAAATCTACCTATACTTTTACCGTTTGAATGAATAAAAACAAACATCGAGTCCATTTACATTTTTCTGCTCACATAGATTGCCATTTTTGCCTGGCCTAAAAACAAATGTAGGAGCTGACATTTAGTTTTTTTTCTGGTGGCTTACAACCTAAAACAAATGCCTGTAAGGAGAACGTCTCTCCGAATGTTATACAAATTACTTCTAATCTATTCATCAGGGTATTCTACAAAACAAAAATGGTTGCTCTATGATTGCAGAACAAGCAGTGATCCTCAACATTTGGGTTTCTCACAGACAAAAATAATGTACAGGAAGTATACCATGCAATACCCTCCACTGTAAATCTCCAACCTTTTTAACCAACGGTGGCTTGTACAATGTTCCCCAGTTTGGCTTGTCATTTATATCTCTGTGAGAGAGAGAGAGAGAGAGAGAGAGAGAGAGAGAGAGAGAGAGAGAGAGAAGGGGGCAAGTAGGTGCAAACATCTCCCATGGCCTGTGTGGCTAATAAACTGGTGAGCCTAAAGCACCAGATGTTTGAGAGGGCCGCCAGTGGCACTATAGAATGAGCAACCGCTGCGGGGTGGAAGGATACTCTCCGGGGAGACAGGTGCAACGCAGCTAAGCAGGCAAAACAAATAGCCCAGGGATACGAAACATATATCACCGCCGCGCAGATGGATTACGCTGCCGTTGTACGCTAGCACGGGGGCAACACTGGAGAGGGATTAGCAGCGTAGTTGGATTGGCTGTAGTTGGATTGGCTGCGGTAAAACCCACAGAGGACTGGCTCTTGGCGTACTGTAAAGCTGGCGTCAGTTTGCCATGGGTCTGGTACGTGCCCGGCTCTGGAATACTGTACATTCATGACATTTAGGAGATCTTCTGTCCGATTGGTCCACAGTTACTGTACACGTTTATTATCCGGGGCTGAAGCGGCCATTGTCTGGCGCAAACCCATTCTTCTTTTTTTCCTTTTTCCAGCAAGCTGGCAAAGATGTGGCGGGGCTTTGTGAGAGCGTTGGACGGCTATTGAATCGTCGTGTTATGGCACCGTTATGAGGCCAAGGAAGATAGCTTCATGAAAAGCTCATCAGCATTATAATGATTTAGATAATGAAGAGGAGAGAATAGATGTAAGGAGAGCAAATGGAGATGAAAGCAGATGAGAATAGAGGGGAGAGATGTCTTAATGTTGTCATACAATCAATAGTAGACAAACAGAGGTAAACCTCTCTCGTACGCTGAGCCTATCATGGCTCGGAGCCCTGCACAGCTTGTAAAGACCAGCCAATTAAGGAGAGAGCCCTAGACCATTCTTATCCAGTCAAGATGAATGGAGTATAAATGTCGGCAGAAGGAGTTGCAGTGATCCAAGCTTTGACAGGGTGGAGGCTATTAAACCACTTTTTTTTCTTTTTGGGCCAGCCACAGCACAGAGGCACATTCGGGAAATCATTAAGTCCTTACTCTGGAAAGTATCGCTTGAAATATATATTTGTGACTTTGCTTGGCATCTAAGAAGCTGGCGAAAATTAGAATGCAACACGTACATTCATTTAAAAATGCATATTTCTGTCACTGCACGGCCCTGATTAAATACTCGCAATACTCGTGTTGTACGTCATTTGCTATTCAGAACTGGAACAGGTATATCTGAACTACTCTTATCTATTAAAGGTGGGGTGAGTGATGCCGCAGAGTGACTGTTGATATTTTAGCACAATCAAAACATAAACACATCTCCCTTTACTGCCATAGGGTGATCCCTCGGTCTGCCTCCCACATTGGTTTGTTGATATTTTAACTCGCCAAAACAGAAACACCTCTCCATTCAATGCCTAGGCTTAGGGTTTTACCCCAAAAGCTCCGCGCCACACATTGAACACACATTGCCAAGGCAGGAATAGTGTTCTGTGGTGCTATCTGCACCACTTTCTTTGTTCTCCCATTGTACGGAGCCAGGGCTGTGTTAGAACACCAGATTAATTTTCAGCACACTGCTAGCGGGCCGTGAGGGGCCGAAACAGTCTATTATTTGACAAAAAGCGTATTACCTTACAATCGCTCAGCCTGATGAGTGCTGAGCCATGAGCATTAGCCATGATAGGCTAAAGCACACCCACTCACATGTGAATTACCATCTGCATGCTGAAAACAATGTGCTGGCGCACGCGCGTGCGCACACAACCATGCTAGCACGGTAGCAAAATTGCTACCTATGGGATTTATTTGGCTGCAACGTCCCTGAGCCGAGTTGTGGCGCATAGAGGGCCCCAGGCGCTTGGCCTGTAACGAGTGGCCAATGAGGTCTAATGCTGCTCATTAACGTGACCATGGGCTGCTGGGAAACGAGACTGACAGCCAGGCGGACCAGAACGGGACCCCACCAAGACCACTGCATGTGTTTGGAGCAATGAAAGAAACAAATGGGCCCAGAAATAGCTATCGACGGTGCTCCGGCATACTGTCACAGCTGTATGGAATGTGGGATACAGGCCTCTGTGTTCTATTGTACAGGCCTGTCTCAATACATTCCTTCATCAATCTGTTCACTCTTACCTCCCTCCCTATCATCTCTCGCTCTCTCTCTCTTTCTCTCTCTCTATTTCGCTTTCTCTTTCTTAAACGCACACACTAGTTACTGCCCCAGGTTTCTGCCAAGCTATGGTAATTAATAATTGTCAAACACCTCTACGCTGCTGTATACCAACGTCGCCCACACACACACACACAACGTGCACGGATGCACAATCACACACACACACACACACACACACGCAGGCGCACGTACAGTGCACAGCCTATCAAAGGACTCGTGTTGTCACGTCCACGAGCGACCAAGCTAATTGACTCCAGATTGAAAGATCATGTGGAGAAATATGGCTAATTACCTGTGTGCAGCCACATTATAACACACACCCACTCACTCCCTGTCTACCACCCATATTCACTCACTCACTCCTGGCTGATTTCAGCCACAGCATATGCTTTAGTGAGAAAGAATTCCAAGACAACAACAAAAACAGATATACTCAAATGTAATATGTATATACTGTATGTGGTTTTGAGTGTAGTAATATAATAAGAATAATCATCTTTAATTATATAGCACTTTGCATACAGAATTGCAGTTCAAAGTGCAATTCTGAACTAAATAAATAAAAAAAACTAATAAAAAATATAAAAAAATATGTAATAAAAATAATAATTTAAACAATGATTTAATTAAAACAGGTGCATAAAGGAATACAATAACGATACATAACATAATACTGAAATTACATGCGTTAATAGAAATGGTTAAAGGAATCAGATGAAAAAATAGGATAAATTAAAACCTTATCTTTTTTGTTCCAATCTGGTGGAGGAAGTGCATATCCCAGTAGCTGTTTAGTTATCAGTATATGTCCTTTATGGATGGTTATATCCTCTTGTACCCACTACTTCAGTGTAGGAATTACCAAGACTCCCTCGTACGCATATGAGGGTGCTATATAGCCTCAGATATACAGACCCTGCATGTAAATTCACCAAACAACTACATACTATTAGACAATGCTTGTTTGGTGGGTTTGATACACAGACAACGGCACAATCCATCTCTGACTGTTCCAAACTGGTCTGCCACAGGTCTTTTTCCCCACCACAACAACACCGGTACGGCGACCGGCCATTCCATGAGATTCTTACATAATATGATACTGAAATGACTTAATAACTCAAATAAAATAAGATTAAGCAAGACAACAGTCACCTTGCACTTGCACCATTTTCTGCAGCAGTTTAGAAGTGCAGAATAGTGCAGTTACAAGCTAGCTAAAAGCTAATTTGAATTGATGAGTTTAAAAAAAAAAGTTTGAATATATTTACTGAGCCGGATTCCTTGATAGCTATAGGTAGTTTGGTGACATAGTTAATAAAGGCTGCATCCCCGATTTTCTAATTGCTCAGACTGTTTGTGTTCTGGGGGGTAAGTGGTTGACCATTGCTTGAGCAATAATAGTTTGGTCCTAGACCATATAGTGTTTTATATGTAAGGAGAAAGACCTTAAAATCTATTCTGCAAGCTAATGTTTGCCAGTGCAGGTCAGCCAATACTGGAGTAATATGTTCTCTCCTTAAAGTTCTTGTTAAAAGCCTAGCTGCAGAGTTTTGAAAGAGCTGTAGTCTCTCAATAGTTTTCTTTGGGAGGCCAGTGAACAGCAAATTACAGTAGTCGTGTCTGCTAGATACAAAAGCTTTTCGGCATCTTTTTGATTTAAAAATTATCAAACTTTAGATATATTTCTCAGATGAAAGAATTATCTTTTCACTACCCTGTTGATGTGGGACCTAAAGCTTAGATCTGGGTCCAACGCATCTTCAAGACTGGTAATCTTCGATTTTATCCAGGGTGTTAGATTTCCTAGATTATTAGCCAACATTGACACCCAGCACACCTTCCCCAAACACACACACACACACACACACACACACGCACACACACACACACGCACACACGCACACGCGCACACACGCACACACGCACACACGCACACACGCAGAAGCAGACAAACAATCTGGGTTTGTAATGTTGTGCCCTTCAACATCAGTAGATTCAATTATGTCTCTTTCATCAGCCAATTACAGTGTGTGAATTCACAGCTGTTGCCTGGGTTGCCGGGGCCCGGCTACACCACCAGGCCATGTTATTGAGCTGTGCTCAGCCTCAAACACACTTTATAATACACACACAAACACATCAACCACAAATAGCGTGTCAGCAGCTGCTTTGTTTATCATTGGAGTCAAAGTGGAGGGAAGAAATAACGCAGAAGTTTTTCAGATTTTTTGTATGTTTTTTTTCCCTATGAAAAGTTTTCAAGGTGTATGGTGAAAAATGCCATTATGAAATTGTATTATGTATAATATTCAGTGGTTGCATATTATTTTACTTGATACATTTTTTGTATACAGTATATACTAAATTATATATGTTGTTTCTGTTTTTGGACAGTTACAGTAATAGGCTATATAGGAAATGCATATGGTTATCTTTGATAAGTTCTTGTCTCCCTAACATATGGCGTTGGTAGGTTGCAGGCAATGCATCATACATGTCATACTATATACACACCAAGTTTGTTCGACATGCTTTCTCCATGAGGGCTTGTGTGTGTGAAACAATTTTATCCATTATTATAATGTTAACACTGCCAGATAATCAATTTTTAAGCAATTTACAATTCTATTATTGAGAGCATTTGACAGGTGTAGCAGCAATAAAAGTAAATTAGGTTAATAGCACGACCTGAGTTTTCATATACAAAATGTATAGCATCTCTGACATTAGACAGCATTTGCACCCTCTCAATATACACCATTTTAATATTAATTTTAACTTAAGAAAGTATTAATGTCATATCAGCAAAGCACAAATTACAATTTTACACACAACTGCATATTCCAGTATCTGGTATTGTTAACATTATAATAATAGATAGAATGGTTTCACTCACACAAAGCCCTCATGGAGAAAGCATGTCGAAACACTTATTGTGTATACAGTATGATATGTATGTTAACTAAAACACTAGCATAACATATGTATGACAATAGGTGTGTCACGTGTGTAAATGAATTATGTATGTACATGGATGTCATATGTATTTTCTTTTAAAACTGAAATGAAGGGGAGAATATAAGCAATTCAATTGGTATGGCCAACTGCCTTAAAGATGCATTACCTGCAACCTACTAACGCCATATTTTATGGAGACATCATGCTCCACACTGGAAATAATCAAAGATAACCATGAGGAATATATTACATACTGTAACTATATCGGACAAGTATTGACTCAACATTCTATATTTAATGTTGATGGATTCAATATTTTCTCTTTCACACATGCACACGCACGCGCACACACACACACACACACACACACAGATAGATTTGTGTGATTGAACAGTGGCTGTGTAGATATAGCATTATGAATCTTGCTGGCTCAATAGCAGGTATTACCCTCTCTTTCCTCAGCAACGGTGACAAGGATTTTCAAGACATCCTGTAACTCATAGCTAACGGGTGGGGGGGAAGGTTAGAGGAATATGACAGGCAAGTGATGATGTGAGATTGGGAGCTGGGAGAGCGAGAAAGAGAGCGAGACAGAGAGATAGAGAGAGAGAGCGAGAGAGAGAATAAGTATACATGGTACAGTATATACAGGGAGTGAATCAGGCTTCGTCACACAAGAGAGAAGGGTTTCGGTGGCACAACAACCCCCCCTTCTTCCACCCCACAGCGCCCACCACTGCCCCTCCTCGCTCCTAGTTCATTTTCTGTCAAAACAAAGAGGTAGGCGCTGCCCCCAGTGGCGGCACAAAGACACAGGACAGGGAGCTGGTGTTGTGCGTGCTTTGCGCGCAAGCTAAAACTAAATGGGTTCATCTCTTTGTTATGTGAGTCACAATTTGCCCTATCCCACACACACACACACACACACAACATGGTAATGCAGGCCATATAGTAGAACACTGTCGAATACCCGACTGGGACTGGGACTGGGTTTATGTGCAATCGACAGGAAATGCATTCATGTCTGTGTGACTCACAGCGTGTCTAAATGTGTGTGTGTGTGCGTGCATGTGCGTGTGCAGAATTCGTTAGCATGTCTGTGAGAATATAAAGGACGTGAGGGTTCTCATTGGGCACGTTGGTGTGTGTTTGTGTGTGTGACAGATGGAACGAGGACTCTGGAGGTCCCGGGGCTTTAGTCATGGTTTTGCCCCCATGGACGGACTACAGAGAAGGCCCCTTTTCTTCCCTGGCAGTCAGGCAATGACTGAGTCCTCGTATGACTTTCTGGAACAAATGGATTACAGTACAGTACATTGTCAGGCAATGGTAAGGGCCCTGCTCTTCTACATCACTCCAGCTCATGGGAATTCATGGACATTTGCACAAAATGTGACTGTCGGCTGGTTTCACTGGCGGCCCGATGGAAACATGAATGTAACGGTACTCTCATAGCGGTAGAGTTGAGGCTCTTGATCATCTCCCTCTGCGTGTGTCTGGTCAGTGATGTGTCAGGATAGCTAGCTGATGGTCAGTGAAAAGGTTGTGGGTTTTAATCCTGACATGCCTGGCCATCATATTAGCATCCGTTCCCCATCTGGTCCTTATAACTGTACTCACAGTAAGTCACTTTGAATAAAAAAGGCTAAATGACCTAATTGAATGCAGTGAAAAAAAAATCCCTCTTGAAACTATTCTTAGACCTATAGTCTTGTGTGATTCTTGTAACATGCAGTTCACTCATGAAGTTGTATATTATTAAATGTCTAAATAAATTATATCCATAATGGCTACAGCTATTACCTATTGTTCAATTCACCCATGTATGAATCACATCCTGAAGCTTAATAATATACTATGACGCACAGATCGACAAAGTGACATTTGTCTTGCTAAAACCAACTGAGCTTTTCTTAAAACAATTGGAAGAATGATGAACCCATTACATTTACCTTCACACACAATTCAACTAAAACAGAAATTATATCATAAAGGCCACATCATTCCAAATTCCAACTGCCATTTTGGACAGACGTTTCCTCCTTCTATAGCTGAACATGATGTTTTACTTAATGCACTCATGACGTAACTTGATCTGACATTGATGATGTAACAAATGGGGCCACATGTGCTTGTTATATCCCATATTGTTCAGAACGGAATTTGGATAAATCACATGTAACAAATGAAAAACAATACTAGCACTGCTCTTTGGATCCCTTCAGACTTCAAACAACTGGCATCCGGAAACATTTAATGTGTCCCAACATACTGAAGAAAGCTTCCAAACTGTATCTTCTACAGTCTTTGGTGAATCTACTGTATGTTCCCTCTCAAATCCTGATTCCAGGCTGTTTGAACACAGCTGGTAATTCTCTACAGGCAAATCGTTTCTTGCACAGGTAGTGTCTGACTGTGACTATTCTATGAATGGAAACCATATTCACAGCCAACAACTCTTACATTTAGGTTAGATACAATATATTTAGGTTTATACTATAACTCTAGAGTGCTTTAGAATAAATAGAGCGGTAGAAATATCTTAAACTTGGAGATAGCGGTGGAGCAAACAGATCACCATAGTATTCCTGTCACACTTGGGAGACAAATTATCCATTCATATAGCAACGAAAACACAATAACATTTGGGCTAAAGAGGTAAGAATGTAGGACTGTTAGCTACATAACAGTTAGACCCTACTGTAACAACAGCCCTGGTATTTAGACGTGATGTATCATCAATCAGTGCACTGCCGGGAAGTAAATGACACCTGGAACGATGTAAATGACTGCTATTGTATGTGTCAGCACATAACAATCACTTGCCAAAACGGAAGGCCCTCTTACTATCCCTCTCCCACCTTCTCTCCTCTCCTTCTCTCCTCCTCTCCTCTCCTCCTCTCCTCCCTCTGTCATCAGTCCCATTGGCAAGCTGTCCTTTCTGAAGGTCTCTGCTCTCGTTCATCATTCGCTGCCCTCCTTTGCCGTACACATGCACGCATGCACACACACATGCCAGGTTAATCACATTCCTGCCCCCCTGCCCGTCAAGTAATTATTCAACTTGTCTGGTCTTTCATCACTGCTCTTATTGTGTCAAAAACAGATTGTCCCCTGCACTTTAAAAGGTCTGTCGGTGTCCATCATTAGGCCTGACGAAATACTATTTCATGGGGGGAAATCAGTGACGGCTCCTGCTCCAAAAATTTGGGAGGGCAATTGTTTTGGTGACCCATTCAATAGCCTAGGTAAATT
>JAODUK010001636.1:2565-12699 GCA_027564635.1 Typhlichthys eigenmanni
GTCTCTATTGTGTGTATAATGTGTCTACTATGTCTCTACTGTGTGTATGTGTCTATTGTGTTTGTGTAATGTCTACTGTGTCTCTGTTGTGTGTGTATAATGTGTCTACTGTGTCTCTACTGTGTGTATAATGTGTCTACTGTGTGCAGTATTGACTGTGCAGGCATTCTGAAGCTGAGAAACAGTGACATTGAGCTCCAGCAGGGGGAGACAGACATGGGCCGTAAGAACACCAGGGTAAGGATGGTGTTCCGGGCCCTGGTGCCCCAGCAGGAGGGCCTGGTGCTCTGCCTGCAGACGGCCTCGACGCCTGTGGAATGCTGTAAGAAACACACACACACACACACACACGCACACACAGAACAGACAGCGACAAGTAATATGTGTTCCTCAAGGCCAATGGGTATTGTATTGTTTAGGTAAAGGTGTTTTTCACAACAACTACATAATTCCAGCCAACCTCATTTAGCAAAATGAATGCGAAAATATGGAATTTGTTTTATTCGCTTCGAGGTTTGTAGCCTACTTAGCTAAGCAATTAAACTGTTTTAACCAAATAATAACAATAACAACAAATAATTAATGTCACACGACAATAGCGGAACAGAGGTGCATTTAGAACTGCTTTGAGTTTCCCACAAACGGTTTGAGGAGGTAGTTATATATATATATATATATACACACACACACACACACACCATATTTTCTGGCGTATAAGACGACCCCCAACTTTTCTCGTCATCGGGACCGCGCTAAGTCACTTCTTTCCACGAATCCTGGTTAGTGGATTTTCTTCTACCGTACTTGTACAGCGCCGCCCTTGCTGCTTTCATACGGTCGCCGCATACGGTGGGGGTGGAGCTCCGTCTTACTCCGTCTTATACGCCGGTATATATATGACGGGCCGATGCTGGTTATGTCTGTAGGTTGCCCCCTAGAGGACTTATCAAATTGTGTGTGTGTGTGCGCACAGCTCAGCGCTGGTGTCAGGACGCTCCTCATGTGGAAACGTACACGCCCACCTGCTGCTCTGTGACTGGAGGACAGGAGATGTCAATCAGCGGCTCCAACTTCTCCAGACACTCCACTGTAGTGTTTGAAGACACAGCAGCAGGTGATTAGTATTATTGTTATTATTAGTAATATTATTGTTAGTAATATTGTTGTTATTATTATGTGATTCATACATGGTTGATTCTTATTTTGTGATTCGTACATGATGGATTATTGTCTAATTATACTCTAAAAAATATTAAATGCATAAATGCAAACGAATACACCCTGAAATATAAAGTTGAACATTTGTATAATTTTTGGTACTGAAAAGACAAATAAAAAATATAGAAATGGATAAAAGCATACCCCATGAACCTCATGTCTTATAAATAAGAGCTTATACGCATACATAAATATTTATGTATTTCAATTAATTGTGAGGTTTTTATTTGAATTTTATTCAGAAAAGTATATCATAATAATATAATAATAACAACAATAACAACGATACTAATACTAATAATAATAATGTTATATTGTTATTGTTGCAGACGGAACCCCTCTGTGGCAGGTGGAGGTGAAAGTTGAAGCGGAGAAAACGAATGGGGTAAAACAATAAATCAATAAGTGTTGCTATAAAGCTTTGTTAAGCATATTAACTCTATTAATGTCTTCTATTCATGTTAATTAAGGCTCTAAAGCTTTGTTAAGCATAATAACTATTAATGTCCTCTATTCATGTTTATTAAGGCTCTAAAGTTTTGTTAAGCATAATAACTCTATTAATGTCCTCTTTTAATGTTTATTAAGGCTCTAAAGCTTTAAGCATAACAACTCTATTACTGTTTATTAAGGCTATAAAGCTTTGTTAAGCATAAGAACTCTATTAATGTCCTCTATTAATGTTTATTAAGGCTATAAAGCTTTCTTAAGCATAATAACTCTATTAATTTTTATTAAGGCTCTAAAGCTGTTAAGCATAAGAACCCTATTAATGTTTATTGACGCTATAAAGCTTTGTTAAGCATAAGAACTCTCTTAATGTTTATTAAGGTTCTAAAGCTTTGTTAAGCATAAGAACTCTATTAATGCTTATTGAGGCTATAAAGCTTTGTTAAGTATAAGAACTCTTAATGTTTATTGAGGCTATAAAGCTTTGTTAAGCATAAGAACTCTATTAATGTTTATTAAGGTTCTAAAGCTTTGTTAAGCATAATAACTATATGAATGTTTATGTAGGCTATAAAGCTTTAAGCATAAGAACTCTTAATGTTTATTGAGGCTCTAAAGCTTTGTTAAGCATAAGAACCCTATTAATGTTAATTGACGCTATAAAGCTTTGTTAAGCATAAGAACTCTATTAATGTTTATTAAGGTTCTAAAGCTTTGTTAAGCATAAGAACTCTATTAATGTTTATTGAGGCTATAAAGAGTTGTTAAGCATAAGAACTCTATTACTGTTTATTAAGGCTCTAAAGCTTTGTTATAAGTTAAGAACTCTATTAATGTTTATTGAGGCTATAAAGCTTTTTTAAGCGTAAGAACTCTATTAATGTTTATTAAGGCTATAAAGCTTTGTTAAGCATAAGAACTATTAATGTTTATTGAGGCTATAAAGCTTTGTTAAGCGTAAGAACTCTATTAATGTTTATTGAGGCTATAAAGCGTTGTTAAGCATAAGAACTCTATTAATATTTAAGTTGGACAGGATGGTCTAGTGGTCTGGGTGTTGGGCTTCCAGCCGGAAGGTCATGGGTTCAAACCCCGGTGTTGACCTACCTGTAAGCATCCTTGAGCAAGATGCCTAACCCCTAACTGCTCCCAGTGGTTGGTCGCACCTTGCATGGCAGCAATCACCATTGGTGTATGAATGTGTGTGTGACTGGGTGAATGTCAGGCAAAATACTGTAAAGCGCTTTGGATAAAAGCGCTATATAAATGCGCTCATTTACCATTTATAAGAACTCTATGAATGTTTATTAAGGCTTTAAAGATTTGTTATAAGTTAAGAACTCTATTAATGTTTATTGAGGCTATAAAGCTTTTTTAAGCGTAAGAACTCTATTAATGTTTATTGAGGCTATAAAGCGTTGTTAAGCATAAGAACTCTATTAATGTTTATTGAGGCTATAAAGCTTTTTTAAGCGTAAGAACTCCATTAATGTTTATTAAGGCTATAAAGCTTTGTTAAGCATAAGAACTATTAATGTTTATTGAGGCTCTAAAGCTTTGTTAAGCATAAGAACTCTTAATGTTTATTGAGGCTATAAATCTTTGTTAAGCATAAGAACTCTATTAATGTTTAAGGTTCTAAAGCTTTGTTAAGCATAAGAACTCTATGAATGTTTATTAAGGCTCTAAAGATTTGTTATAAGTTAAGAACTCTATTAATGTTTATTAAGGCTATAAAGCTTTGTTAAGCATAAGAACTCTTAATGTTTATTGAGGGTATAAAGCTTTGTTAAGCATAAGAACTCTATTAATGTTTATTAAGGTTCTAAAGCTTTAAGCATAAGAACTCTATTAATGTTTATTGAGGCTATAAAGCTTTAAGCATAAGAACTATATTAATGTTTATTGAGGCTATAAAGCTTTGTTAAGCATAAGAACTCTATTAATGTTTATTAAGGTTCTAAAGCTTTGTTAAGCATAATAACTATATGAATGTTTATGTAGGCTATAAAGCTTTAAGCATAAGAACTCTTAATGTTTATTGAGGCTCTAAAGCTTTGTTAAGCATAAGAACCCTATTAATGTTTATTGACGCTATAAAGCTTTGTTAAGCATAAGAACTCTTAATGTTTATTGAGGCTATAAATCTTTGTTAAGCATAAGAACTCTATTAATGTTTATTGAGGCTATAAAGCTTTGTTAAGCATAAGAACTCTTAATGTTTATTAAGGTTCTAAAGCTTTGTTAAGCATAAGAACTCTATTAATGTTTATTAAGGGTCTAAAGCTTTGTTATAAGTTAAGAACTATTAATGTTTATTGAGTCTATAAAGCTTTTTTAAGCGTAATAACTATTAATGTTTATTGAGGCTATAAAGCTTTGTTAAGCATAAGAACTCTATTAATGTTTATTAAGGTTCTAAAGCTTTGTTAAGCATAATAACTCTATGAATGTTTATGTAGGCTATAAAGCTTTGTTAAGCATAATAACTCTATTAATGTTTATTAAGGCTCTAAAGCTTTGTTAAGCATAAGAACTCTATTAATGTTTATTAAGGCGCTAAAGCTTTGTTATAAGTTAAGAAGTCTATTAATGTTTATTGAGGCTATAAAGCTTTTTTAAGCGTAAGAACTCTATTAATGTTTATTACTAATTCATGTCTTCTTTCTGCTGCAGACCAGGACTGTTGTTGTAGTTCCTTCTTTTGGCAGGCAGGAGGCGTCCTGCCCTGTGCAGGTGCAGTTCCACGTGGCCAATGGCAAGAGGAGGCGAAGCCAGAGCCACACCTTCACCTACCTGAGTGCGTGGCCACGCCCCTTCCTGTCCGCCATGCAGCTCAAGCAGGAGAGCAGCCAGCTGGACTACATATCCCATGAGCCTCAGGGTGCCTGCGCGCTGCCGGGCCTGTCCCCCGGAGCCCCGCTGCATTGTGGGACATACGTGGGCGCGTCCAGCCAGCACAGCCGGCCAGCCATGCTGCCATCCAATCACGTGAGGCCCAACATGGCCGCCGGCCCTGCCAGCATGTTCTCCTGCAGGGGGGAGGGGCAGGGGGTGGAGCAGAAGGGCTCCTCAGAGCTGCAGGAGCTCTCATTGGATGATGGTAAAATATATACACATTATACACACACATTAATATACTGTATACATATATATTAACAGGAGCTCTCATTGGATGATGATAATATATATATACACATTATTACACACACACATTAATATACTGTATACATATGTATTAACAGGAGCTCTCATTGGATGATGATAATATATACACATTATTACACACACACATTAATATACTGTATACATATATATTAACAGGAGCTCTCATTGGATGAAGATAATATATACACATTATTACACACACATTATATATACTGTATATATATACTATGTATATATACACACATTGAAGTTACAGTTCGGTTCATATTACGGTTTAGACATCACAGTTCGGTATGTATTCGGTACAGTGGTGTGTACCCTATAAGCTTATAGCCTATATAAGCCGCACATTTTAGACTTTTTTTTTTTTTTTTTTACAGAAAGTACCATTGAAATATAATGTAGAAGTAGAAATATACTACATTTTATCAGCTCAGCCACGCTCCCTTTCCCAATCATGTCATTGATCCAACTGTGCTCACATTCCTTTTTGTCATATAATAATACATTCATGATTCTACATAACTGGATAAAACTTGAATACATGTTTGAACAAGCTGCACAATGAAGTTGTAACGGGGAGCAATGTAGCGTTTATTAAGAGTAACTTACATAGTGCCGGTGGTGCGGGGCAGGTTATATGCGTGCGTGCATGGCAGTGTCCAAAGGCAGAGAAAAAACATTAGTTTGGTGTGCATTTTGCAACGGGGTTTACTCTGGAATAACGCAGAAACATCGTGCCTTTCTGATCAACACACGCCCAACATTTTCCCACACTGCTGTTTGAAAAGAAACTGGGAAGTTCTACAATCTGAGCCAAGGCTTGCATTTTAAAGGCTCTGTGTGGAACTCTCGCTTGTGAAGTCTGGTTCCGCTGTTTCAATACGAATACACATACCGATATATATATATATATAAAATAACAGGAGCTCTTGCTGAATGCATATTTGGAACTTGTTGGTGTTTTATATATAGGCCTAGCCTATTTGTGAGTAGGATATTTGTCATTATTTAGTGCCAGTACCAAATGTCGCTTTCATTACCATATTATTTCTGAAATGCGTCCACAACGATTGTGGACGAATCAGTGAGTTGGAGCAGGGTTAGTGGCTGTGTGCTGAAACACAGCTGTTTTTAGCTTCCTCCTTGCTCTGTAACATTCAGTCTCCTGCTCTTCCACCATCCTAAATGCATGTCTGTGCATAATTCTGTTGTGTAACGTGTGTGTGTGTTGCAGTGGATGAGATCATAGGCCGTGACATCAGAGGACAAAGGTCGTGACCCCACCCTCCCACAGGTCTGGCCTGTCTCCATAGCAACATAGACAAAACCATCAGGAAATGTTCGGAATCAAAAAAAGATGATTTGATCAAAGTTCATTAGACTGAAATTGAAAGAATAAAGAAGAATGAAACTTCAAAGTTTGAATGTCAGTTGTCCAATAGAGCTCAGAACATATTATGTAATATGAAGCATGTTCTGTTGACATCATTTGTATTCTGGCTATTTCTGTGCCTGTAATCATACACCAGAAACACAGAGAAGGAAGCAACCAGTGCTTTGCAGTTATAACACGGCATCAGGAAATCTAATCTCTCAGGAGACATCGTGTACAAAATCATTCACAATATAACGTGCCAGTTCCCCATATTGTCCATTTCAGAATGTTTGTAAAGTTGGGTGTGGCTAAATGTAGAAAAAGATGAATTGAGATACTGAATTAGTGCGTCTGTTGCAGCTAGTCCATAGTTGAGGTTCAACGATACATTTTAAACAACTGTATTTATCGGCTACGATTGTTTTTTTTATTTTTTTTACAGTGGCAATAAAATCAAACGGGTTTAATATGACATAGTTTTTAACACTTTTTTAATGTATGGTTTTTAAAAAGGTTTAGTGAACTGATTGTATTCCAGGTTGTTCTGAATTAAAGAAATATAATAAAATGACGTGCTTTTGTTTATTCTGCTGATGGAACACCTTTTATTATGAAGGTGTGCTGTCGACATAGGCTGTCAATGACATCTACCTGTTCCCTGTAGTTTAACAGTGACACCTCTTCCACTCTTTCCTGTAGAACATATTATTCTGCAGTCATTAACCCAGCCCCCCCCAATGCCATTCCAAGTGTCAGGCATGTGACTTCCATGTATTCGTAGCGTTACAATACAACTGCTTGTTCTTCCCCGTGCCACGTACAAGGTCACAGCCGCACATTGCATGTTGGATTTTGCTTTGAAATTAACACATGGATTGAAGAGTCATGTTTTTCCCCTATTAATTTCCTTCCCCTCATTCGTGAGAATTATGTGTTATGGCATCAAAGGACATAATTTAGTATACAGTATTATCCCCGTATGTATGCATTTGTAACATGTTTCTCAAACTAAATGCATTTCAGGTTGCCATTTTAAATAAAATATTAATTTATACTTATTCTGATGTAGCATCTTTATTGTGCAATCATGAAAGGATTCTGTGGTAGTTTATACAAATGTTTTTTTTTTGTCAGGAAACCCCTGACAACCTTAGTCCAGCAAAGCATTCTGGGAGTCGTAGTTCAGATGAACAGCTCCTGGTCTGGGTCACCCTGCACCAGAACCACTTCCTCCCTGGGTACCGCCCCCCCGGCGGCCCAGCAGCTCCCCCTGCAGGTGAACACCAGCACCGTCCCAAACTCCACGGCCGGCTCTGGGTCCGAGGCCGTGCGCCGCAAGGCGTTCACCAGCGCCGGCATCAGCTGCAACTCGAAGGTGCGCTGCTCCCCGCAGGAGGGGCAGGGCGGGGCGGGCCCCAGCGCCCCCTGGTGGAGCAGCAGTGGCGGGCCCCCGCGGTGGTAGCGCAGCACCTGTGCCGGGCAGCGCTCAATGCGCTTCATAAAGCGCCGAAAGATCTCGTCGCCGTGGCGCACTGCCGCCTTCTCGTACGCCTCCGGGCCAGCGGGGGCGCCGTCCGCACCCCCCACCACCCCCTCGCGCTCCTCGTACTCCCGCAACAGCCGCTGGGCGTGGCCCAGGTCCTCGTCTGCGGCCAGCTCCTCCTCCTCCTCTACGCTGATGTAGAACGCCTGCAGCAGGTCTGCTGCCATCTGCTGGCTGTCTGGCTGCACAACACAAGGTTTTACTGGGTCATGTGGCGCGTCCAGGCGCCCCCTACAGCCCACGGGGGCGCAGTGACATCATTTGAGGTCAATCAACAACCCAAAAACCCAAACCTCCCAATGGTCATCGCCCATGGAGACAGAGCACAACCACAAGGGATGGCACCGATACGATACGGAGATCGGACCGATACTGACTTAAACAGCTGGATCAGTATCGGTGACAATTGGACAGTTGTAACCAATCCATGGGGCTACATTAACTTACACGCGTAGGTCTACTGTCAAGCATCAGCCATGCCTAACCTACCCAGGCCACACTATCAGCAGCAGGTTTATAACATGCATCCAAGTCCTAAAATAGAGATTGGCTGCATTTACTTTGCAACTTAACTTAAAACTTAATTTAACACCGGAATCGGATCGGCACTCGGTATTGGCCGATACCCAAAGTGCCGGTATCTGTATCGGTATCGGGACTGAAAAAACTGTATCGTGCCATCCCTAACAACCACGCACACCCATGGCGTCCACCGGAAGAGAAACATTTTACAGCGCTCCATTTCAACTGACTTTGCTTTGTGTTAAGCTAAGCTAACGTCATTTCTGAATTCTTTTAAAAAATAAAATAAGCTGAAACCTTCCAAAAAGCTGTTGTGTGACTACTAAACTAAAGCTAAAGTTAAGGTTAGAACCCAGAACTACATTTTCATAACCTGTCTCTGTCATGTGATTGACAGGAACGTTGTTCCAATGGACCAATCCAGTAAAAGAGCCTCCGATTGGTCAGAAATCCTTCCGATTTCGTGACTGCAAACGCAGACTTGTGAAACCTATCTCCAGAGACGTTACGTTGTCGTGTGAACAGGCGGATCAGAGCTCATTGGTCATGGTCCAACTCCACCCGTCCCTCATGTTTATTTTAAGCCCAGGTACAGGCCAACTTCTACGGTTAGGGTTAGCGATATGGCTTTGAGCTAGCGAACACAGACGAGCGCCTTGTGGGCTGTCAGCTAATTTTGCATGCAAAAGAAATTGATGACCTTTATAACCACGTCATATTTTGGCACATTAAACTATTTCCTATGAAAATATTTGTGTTTCCGTGTGGACATGTAGCTCCTTTCAAAACGCTGTCGTATAGATGCTAAATCTATTTAAAAATGCGAAAATAATGTTCAAACAACTGCGTTGACGTGAGGACATGGTCTAAATTCTACCTACACACCTTTAAGGACCCTATCCGCAGCATCCATCTGGGGTCAGGAGATGTAAAGTGATCATTTATGACGCAGATGAAACAAACCAAAAGAAACTGGGAACAGCTGACCTCTCCTGTTGTCAGGGAAAGCTCGTGCACGCGGGCCTCCAGCTCCTCCTCCTCGGGGAGAGTACCCCCTCCCTGCCCCCCCTCTTCCTCCCCGCCCCAGTCGTCAGCATCGTCACACCACGCCGTGGTTGCCATGGGCACGGGGACGCTGGGGGGCCTGGCCTCCTCGCGCGCCAGGCGCTGGGAGCGCAGCGCCGCCCAGCTCTCTGCGCGCCCCCAGCACGCGCTCCGGCAGCAGGCGAGCACGTGCAGCGCGCGGCAGTAGGGCGAGGCGTCCAGCGGGCACTGCGCCTGCAGCACGTGCACGAGCGGCGTCCCACACAGCGCGCACAGCGGGCACGGCCACGCGATGCCGGGCGGGACGTCAGGCGCGCCCCCGACCTTGTTGGTCAGATCGGAGGTCGCCGCGTTGCGTTTGATCGGTCCGTCAATCACACCGATCAGAGTCGTGTCCGCACCGCCCGCCGACATGACGCACCGTACTCTTCTCTGGAAGAAGAACGGCAGTTGGTAATTGTAGATATACTCATAGACGTGCGACTGAACATGTGAATTTATTAACAGTTTAACAGCTCCATGCTTATACACCGACCTCCAGCACCAAATGTGAAACGTAGCGCTCCCACCTACGTCATCACGTAATCCTGTACAGATAGTAGATAGGGACAAAATACCAATTTGTCTACAGTAATCAACCGCCCTCTGCTGGTCTGGAGAACGACGAGACCATTTTCCGTAAATCTATGCCATCACTTTATTTTTTCATTTTAGAATTAACAAAAATAGTCAGGACCAGGACCAGGTGGAGAGATTATATCTCCAAACTGGCCTGGGAACGTCTCGGGATCCCCCAGTCAGAGCTTGCTGA
>JAODUK010001637.1:0-12699 GCA_027564635.1 Typhlichthys eigenmanni
CACAAAATGCGTTGTGAAATTCTGCCCCGTTCTATTTCGCCCCGTCGACGCTGTAGTTGGTATGACTCTGAGTAAACACTGCCCACCACGGCGAGATATTCCAGATGGCGAGTTATCACACAACACCTGAAGTTGACCATTCATGTTCAGCATTATAAAAAGTAGCCTAAACAAACTAATCATGCACAATTGTTTTTTTTTCCTTCGACCTTGTTAACGCTTATTTGTCAATCAAGGCCTGACGAAGAAGGCTACTGAGTTGCAATGTGAACATAGGCTACAATAGTGTATATAGTTTATTTTTGCAGGTGAATTGTGTGTGGGCTAAGTGAATGCATCCTATGTAACATAGGTTACGTGTAGTCATCACCAATTGAATGCAATGTAGGCCAGAGCAGTGTAAACGTGTAGCCTACATGGCTGTGTGTAGGCTATAGAGAGAATAATACTTTTTTTATTGTTGTAGCTACATATAGTTTATAGCCGTTTTTCTCTTTTTATTTTATTTTATTGTATTTGTAATTTCCAGTTTGAGTTTATGATGCTCCATCTTAAACATTTTAAGGTGCTCTATACATGTTACGCCTATAGTACTGCAGCAAACAACAATTTTTCTGTGTAAACATATTGGATATATAAAAGTGGAGTAATTGCATTTTTAGCAGAGAATGACATCACACTTGTAATAGAGCGTCTCAGTTTGCTTACTAAACCACGCCCACAGTGCATGTAATGCACATGTGTGTTTGGAGCATTTGGGTTGGTCTGAGATGTTTTTCCCCTTTGTGGAAAAAAATAATATGTAGTTAAAGTCTAGGGCGGCTAATAGCTATACATGATATATGCTCATAGGACTGTTTTGCATTTGTCTTCTAAATCAATGGCAACTTTGGAAGCTGTTGAGTTGAATGATGATTCCTATGTGTGTAGCAATGGAAATGAGTCACTCACTAGTGGATATAAACGCTTCTCAAATTGACGAGCTCTAGACCCTACTTCATTAGGCTCTAGCTTGTGACATTCAAATAAAAATACAGTATATCAAAATCACTATATGTTTCAGCTATCACTTTATCACCATGTGTTTTAAAAAATGCCACAAAACTCACTATAAGATGAGTTGAATGTTCTCTCAGTGGTGTGTAATGGATTGGTGTTATAACACAATTGAAGGCATCTGAAATATCCACTATATATAAGTAAATAGGCCTTTATGGAAGTACTGGTAAACCATTACAGGGATGTGTATATTTGTGTTGCATGTGATACAGACAGTATATCTAAATAACTACTTCAACTGAGAACAGTGCATTTGTTTTAGTTTGTTTGCTATTTATTAAGAAAGTGTAGAGAGGCAGGAGGAGGGAGAGAGATATTGGGAGGGATTGGGAAATGACCTTAGGCAGATTTGCGTCTCCCAGTGCACTCAGGCCCATATGCCAGGGATTTGTCACATGCACCACCGCTCCACCCAAGAGCAGTGCATGTTTGTGTGAAATGGAGTGCAGCAGAAATAGAGAAGTACGTTAGAGAGAGAGGGGGAGGAAGGGAGGAAGGGACGATATAATCGCATATACAAGTATGTGGAAGCTTTGCTGATCTGCATTTCACAGCTAAAGGTTAGTAGAACATTAACCAAGAAGAAGGTGACAGGTTAAAAACCTCTACACACAGTAAGGTAGGCCTTCAATGTATTCAGAGGAACAATAATTAACTGTGCATGTCAGATTATTAGGAATGTGTGAGAAAACTGCCTGTGTAAACAGTTGTTTTTCCCCATCTAATGTTCTTCAGCTGTAGGGTGCATTGAATCTTGTGGAGTGGCCCAGAGTGCACAGTAAAGGACACACCTTGGTTCCTACCCAGTATACAGGTAAATCCTATGTTTTGAACATTACTCAGCCTTAATCATTCCTTCAACTAATAATGTATTCACTACGTCAATGCCTAGTGGACCACAGTACAGTGTGATGTGTACTTAGATTACCATAGTGAATAATTCATACTTTTAATTGAATTGATGGTTGTGTTACAGCCTACAAAGGCAGGCAATTTTTAACACTGCACTCATTTCTGAGCTCTATTTTGCTATTTTAGTTTCAGTGACAGCAACAGTGTTTTTAAAAAGTGAAAAAGGAAGTAGAATTTGCAGCAATGACTTACATGCGACAAATGCCCATTAAAGGAGTGTCTATCGCATGTATGCTGTTTGTTACTCAACCATACAGGATGAGTGTGTTTGGAGGGTTCTATCAGGTCCTCATCGCCATAGTTGCTGGGCTGGTAGGTGTGGCCATGGTTTCTGTGGTGAGGCTGCTGGCAAGACACGTCTGGTACACACAGAGGTTGTCCTGTTTTAGCAAGCCACCTACCAGGTCTTGGTTGCTAGGACAGATGGGCCAGGTTTGCATGAACACACACACACACACACACACACACACACACACACACACACAATACGCAAACACACATACACACATACACAACACATGCACAAACACACACAAATGTAAGCTCTTGCTGTATGCAGATGATTCTGCATTACTGGTATCGGAGAATGATGTCAGTAAAATTTACAGCATTCTCAGGAATGAGTTAGAAAGTGTTATGTGTGAGAGTGGCTCATAGACAATAAGCTTTCAATCCATCTGGATAAAAAAAAAAATTTGCAACTACGAATAAGTTGTCAGTCACAAATGTGTTGAACATGACTTGTACCAGAGCTGGCATTTTTTTCTCAGGCAATATCTAGGAATAATATTGGATCAGTAAAAAAAAAAATGTAAATGGACTGCATTTATATAGCGCTTTTTCTAACCTTCCGGCCACTCAAAGCGCTTTACAGAATTGCCTCACACATGCATTCATACACCGATGGCGATTGCTGCCATGCAAGGCGCAACCAACCACCGGGAGCAGTTAGGCATCTTGCTCAAGGATGCTTACAGGTAGGTCAAGACCGGGGTTCAAACCCACAACCCAACACCCACAGCCCAACACCCAGACCACTAGACCATCCTGTCCCCTATCCTGTGAATATATTGCTGATAAAATATTTAAAAAATGTGCCAGCAAATTTAGGTTCTTGTTTCGTGCAGTAGAACAAAGCATCTAGATTATTCTTTTAAGTAACTTAGTGACATCATTGAGACAGTGTCATTTTGATTATGCATGTTCTGCTTGGTATAGTAGCTAGACAAGCAAAATTACCAACAGGCTACAGAACACATAATGGTAGTTATGAGTTCAGAAAGGTTGAACTGCTGCCAGTGCAGCTCAGAGTAGATCAACAGAAACTACATCACATGTACAATATTGTCTATGGGCATTCTCCCCAATATATTTCTTGAATATGGTCTATATTTACCATAACTATAACACCAGAGCAAGTGTGCGATCATGTAAAGTGCCTCGAGGGAAAAATGCAGTGAGAAGTTCCTTTTTCTTTACACTGGTGTAAGATTTTGGAGCAGCCTCCCGTTGGATATTCAGTGTGTACATATGTAAATACATTATAAAAGACAGGTTAGGACTGTTTTATGCAACAGGGTAACAGAATGATAAATACATGTATCAACATCATTATCTTTAAAGTAGTTTTTATTCTGATGTTGGCCTTTTTATGTTGCTTTTAGTAATTTAAGTTTTTTTTTTTTTTTCCAACATTGTGGGACCATGTTGAAAATAAGTGCTTTTCACTGTAACATTGTATACCTTGGATTTGTATTGCTGTTTTTATGTTGTGTCATATAATCCAAGATTACAATCAATCAAACAATCACACACACACACACACACACATACACACACACACACACACACACACACACACACTCACACCATATACACCACACAGCCTCACAGAAAATAATGAACATGTTTTTGCATATACAATGAAAAACATCAGTGATACAGCTACACTGTAAAAATGTTAAATAAATTCCAAGTCAAAGTAACTACTGTAAATAGTGTGTATATATACAGTAGGTAGATCAACCATCAGCCATTTGCTAGCACATACAGTACATCACCTCCACAGAGAGAAGCGTTTAATGCTCTGGTCTGTTCTTGTTCCAATTCACTTATACAGTACACTGCATGTTTGACCAAACTGTGTTTGCTGCACTAATCTACCCAGGCAGTGCCATCATTCGTTTGTAATGATGGAAAAGTGTAATTTGCAGACGCACATTGAAGTCGTCATTTTAGTAAAAAAATTAATTTGCTGATTAGCCAACTGTCTTCCAGTTGAGAGACAAATGCTTTTGAGTAGAGGGATTCCAGCCTGATACACACAGCAAAATACATTTGCAGTGTATGAGATCAGGATGGCATCACAATGCTTGCAAATAATTGCAGTTGGCATAAATTGAACTAGTAACGTGGATTCTGATTGGTACTCTGACAACTGCGAGTTCCCAGACTGGACACTATTGCGACATGCTATTACTGTACATAAGAAACCGTTCGGTTTGTGTTCAAATGTTGCCCAGCCAATGATTGTGAAAATCACGTTTTTTAAACACATTGAATAGTAAAACCACAATGAAGCCACACAGGATATTTCAGGTCATCAAATGCAGTGTTTATGTGTATTTGCAATAGTGAATGTGAAAATGGCTTTAGTGTGTTTAGCTGAGTGTATACACGTGTATGTACATTTGACTGTTCTGCTGTGTGTGTGTGTGTGTGTGCGTGTGTGTCAGATGCATAACACAGAGGAGGGTTTGCTAGAGGTGGATGACTTAGTGAGGACATACACACACTCATGTTGCTGGTTTATGGGACCCTTCTATCACATGATCAGAGTGTTTCACCCCGACTACACCAAACCCCTGTTAATGGCCTCCGGTGAGAACACACACACACACACACACACGCACAGCAGAACAGTGTACATTCAAAATGTAAATGGTATTCAATGGCAGCTTCAAGTAACCATCAGTATATTTAAATTTGTTTATCCCTTCTTCATTTAGCGGACATCACAGTGAAAGATGAACTGTTCTATGGCTTCCTGCGTCCATGGCTAGGTAAGAAATTATGTGTCATCTTACTAGTATGACTTTGCTTTGCTACTTGTGGAAGTGTTCTAAAAGTTATTTTGCAAAATCTTAAAATCTTTAATAACTTAAAATAAAACATACTATATTTTTACTTATATCAAGTTTTATTCCAATGTCATCATCTTTCAATTAACACATAGGACAAAGTCTGTTGCTAAGCAACGGAGAGGACTGGTCTCGCCGGCGACATCTTTTAACACCGGCTTTCCATTTTGAAGTTCTTAAGGACTATGTGTCTGTGTTTAACACCTCGACCAACACAATGCATGTAAGACACAGGTGCATACACACAGGACACGGCAATTACAAGTCACTTGTTTTTATTGTAAGTCAAGCCAAAGTGCTTTAGGTCTGCAGTGTGGTGATGATGCGTTCTTTTTCAAACTCTCTGTCTCAGGCTAAGTGGCACCGCTTACTGGCGGATGGCGAGAACACCATGGAGATGTTCCATCATGTCAGTCTCATGACGCTGGATAGTCTGCTGAAATGTGCCTTCAGCTACAACAGTTACTGTCAGGAGTAAGGTCTCTCTCTATCTCTCTAATGTGACTCATCCATCAGTACTCTCTGACTCTCTCTAATGTGACTCACCCATCAGTACTCTCTCTCTCTACTTCTCTGCAGGAGGTCTAGTGAATACGTGTCTGCAATAGGGGAGCTAGGGGACCTGATTATAGACCGTCGCCAGAACATTCTTCACCACTGGGATTGGATTTACTGGAGGAGCGAGCAGGGAAAGCGCTTCAAACGGGCCGCGAGCATTGTGCACAGGTACAGTAACTGCATCCCAGCTCTGAGCCTGACTCCACCCACTACACAATTTTGAAAAATGCTAAAACAGTGTGAGTGGGGTGGGGGATGGGCTGAGAATTTTTGTTCACCGGGTGTGTCATGACCGAAAGAATGAGATCTTGGGTACAAGCGGCCGAAATGGGTTTCCTCAGGAGGCTGGCTGGCTTCTCCCTTAGAGACGGGGTGAGAAGCTCGGCCATCCACAAGGAACTCGAAGTAGAGCCACTGCTCCTTTGCGTCAAAAGGAGCCAGTTGAGGTGGTACAGGCATCTGGTAAGGATGCCCCCTGGGCGCCTCCCTAGGGACGTGTTCCAGGCACGTCCAGCTGGGAAGAGGCCTTGGGGAAGACCCAAAACTAGGTGGAGAGATGATATCTCCACACTAGCCTGGAAATGTCTCGGGATTCCCCAGTCAGAGCTGGATAATGTGGCTCCCCTGCTGGAGCTGATGCCCCCGCGACCCGACTATAGATAAGGGGATGAAGATGGATGGATGGATGGATGGGAATTTTGTCAATGTTAACACCAGCAATCCTATTACTTAGTTTATAGCTCAAAAATCACATTTAAGGGTGCACTTTCACTTGAACACGCACATACAGTACAGACTGTACATTACTATTTTATTTTCTGTTGACTTTGGTGTGTGCAGTTTTACTCGAGGAGTGGTACAGCAGCGCAGAGCCCTTATCCACCAGCAGAGGGAGACAGGCACACAGCCCAACTCCACTACAGCTCCACAGAGGAAGAAGGATTTCATTGATATCATATTGATGGCACAGGTAAGGCAGCACAGACTAGAAGATTGAGGAGCATGATGAAGATAGTGACTGGGAAATTAAGCCTAATACAATTCTAAAAGATTTGTAAAGGCGTGATGCCCTGAGAGGGAATGACAATGGATATCTCTAATAAAAAGTCTAATGTTATTGCTTATAAAAGTGAAGTGTGCTCAAGCAATACACTGCGTGCATGTGTGTGTGTGCGCATGCACACATGCGTGTTTCACAGGACGAGGAGGGGCAGGGCCTAACAGATGAGGAGATTCAGGCAGAGGCCAACACTTTTATGTTTGCAGGTCAGTCACTTTCAACATTCAATATGTACCGTTTTAATAGCAACCCTTAATATTGGAATACTTTTGGAATAATGTGGGAGGCAGGATAGGCTAGTGGTTAGGAATTCCAGCCTCCCAGAAAGGTCCTGGGTTCGATGGCCTCACAGCTGTACTCCTTAATTAAGCAAGATGCCTAACCCCTCCCTGCTCTCTATATAACTGTATTTACTAATTGTAGTATTTTTATAGAGAAGTGATAGGTTGCAATCATTTGCATTTCCTCATAGGTCACGACACAACAGCCAGTGCAATATGTTGGACATTGTATAATCTAGCACGCCACCCACACTACCAGGAGAAATGCAAAGAGGAAGTCATGACGCTGATGCAAGGCAGACAAAAAGAGGAAATAACATGGTCAGAAACCTCACACAAATTAATTAAATTAATCTATTATTTTACATAACTTATTACAATACAGAAAATGTTAGCTTTTTTTGCAACAGATTTAGTTGTGAAATTAAAATATTTGTATAGTAATGTTCTTTATCCAACCATATACTTTAACTAATTAGTGTCACATTATAATATTGTGTTTAATATAGTGGGTACAAAACATTTGCATCAACATACATTCATACATGATTGTTGAATGCATTCATGAGTATACAGTATTTGTGCACATCTAAGCATTAGGGATGGCAAGCTTGACCCATTATAACAGTATGAGAACTGGTTCTGAAGTGTTTAGAAAAATTCATATGGATTTATAATTGCTGTGATTTTGAGTTGGCTTACTCTATGTGCAATTATTCCAACAACATTGTTCTTTTAATATATCCAACTGTCATTTTTCATTAGAAATGACAGTTCACTAGCATTGAAAGCTGTCTTTATAATATAATATAATCGTTCAATAAATGTTTCCTCCAGGGCTACATAAATATATAGTAAAATACCCTCCAATAAACTGGAATGTTGTGTTGAACCTGCTAACGCAAAATTTGTATGTTGAAATTGCAATTGCTACAATGCCATCATGCCTGTACAGTGTACAGTACTTTATGTGTTCATTTCTTTACCTGTCTGTATATTTCCCTAAAGGGACGATCTATCCAACCTGCCGTTCACCACCATGTGTATAAGAGAGTCGCTCAGACTGCACTCTCCTGTCCTAGCTGTTACAAGACAATACACCCAGGCCATGTCACTACCAGGGGAGAGAACTGTTCCTGAAGGTGTGTGTGTGTGAGAGACGCATTATAAAACCTAAACATAGAAATGCCTAAAAGCCTAAAACATAAAAATGCACATGCGGGATGAATCCCACAACCCTGGTCATATACATACTGATTTGTTCATCTTGAATATTGCCTGTGTTTAGTCACATTTGCAGAATCTGTTTATCTTCCCCAGGTACCATATGTTTGGTCAGTATTTATGGAACGCATTACAACTCAACTGTATGGGAGGACCCTAATGTGAGATTTCTGTAATCATATTAAATCTTAAACCTTTTAAAATTGCTTTCAACAAGAACGTTAACCTAACCAAATTTGTTATTTCTGCTTTGGCTCTCTCAGGTGTTCAACCCTCTGCGTTTTGATCCTGACAACACCCGAGGGCGATCTTCCCATGCCTTTATCCCCTTCTCTTCTGGCCCGAGGTACAAACGTCAGTTAGATAATTAACAATTTTGAATGAGCACATTTGTGTGTGTGTGTGGTGGGGAGTTTATAAACATTTGAACTCTTACTAAATGTTATTTTAATTAAAGTTTAGAATTTAACATTGTTAGGTTAGACTTAAAGAGATAAGAAAGATTTGGGTAAGACTTATCTGTGGTTACATTACATACAAAAAGGAAATGACCAGTAACACTGAGAGAGCATGTTTGTGGTTGTCTGGTGATAAAAGTGAAAATGCTGAAAAATAATCCAGTACTTCTACACAGCCCTGGCTCTGTAAATAGGAACACAAACAAAGTGGTGAACACCGCTCACAATAACAAAATCCCCTGGCTTTGCAATGTGTTACGTGCAACGTTTTTCCATTGCTGGTACCAGCTTGCCTCTACTCGCCTCTACTTGCCTCACTTCGCCTCTACTCGCTTTCGGGAGCTTTTCCATTGCATAGTATCAGCTCAACTCGACTCAACTCGCCTCGGCACGGGTCTTTTTCCATTGCAGATAGTACCATGTACCCGCCCAGTGACGCGACAGAAAACTGCCGTGACACTACCTTCGACGCGACACAGCGGAAACACACACGTACAATGGACGACGTCGAAGGGATGGTGTTCTTGATTCTCGGTATGTGACTTTTTGTCACAACAAGGAAACATCCACTCTGCACTGAATCGCGCTGGGTTTACGCCGGTTGATGTAGGATGTCCTATGTCGTGCAAATGTCGCTCTTGTCCAATCAGTAGTCTGCATTGTTGTCACGTCACATTTTGGTATCGCCTCAGCTCGCTTGGAACCTCGACAAAGCAGGTACTAAAAAAAGGTACCTGGTACCAGGTGCTATCTCAACTTTTGCCCAATGGAAAAGCTCCCTAAAGCGATTAGAGGCGAGACGAGGCGAGTAGAGGCGAGCTGGTACCAGCAATGGAAAAGAGACAAATGTTTGGTGCAGAACTTCTGAGGGAGTTAGTTTTGATTTAAGCCCGAAGTTAGCAACCCTGCGTTTAATGGTTGCCTACAGTTCTTCACTATCATGCATATGTATTTGTCCATAGGAACTGCATTGGTCAGAAGTTTGCCATAGCAGAGCTGCGAGTTGTGGTGGCATTGACGCTCCTTAGGTTCCATCTGAGCCTGGCCATGAACCCTGACCCAGGGGCAGCTGCTGGGGACATCCGCCGTCTCCCCCAGGTTGTGTTGCGTGCTGAGGGAGGCCTTTGGCTTCATCTCAACCCTCAGACCCAACTCAAAACTGAAGAAGGCTTTGAATAAAAGGCCATTTTCAACTAAATATATACATTTTATATATGTGGTTGGTCTTTGTCCTTACCTGATGTGCAATATGCATTCATCTGGAACCAGACAAGACTTGAAAAACAATATTGTGTGTGTGTGTGTGACTCTGCATTAGGTTATTAACACCGCACACCTAACGCAAACTTTTTATATGGAGATGCGATGGGAAAAATAACGTTCTCACAGCAGACATCCATTTCTCATCTTGAGATTTATGTGGCCTTTATGTGACACAATTTGCAAAAGTACTGTATGGTTGAGATTACTTTATGAGGTGTCTTAATTAAATTGTGCATTGTAACAAACCAATATTATCAGTGGGTTTGATTAGGACATCTATTACCCCATGGCCCATGCACTTTTACTAAATGCATATAATTATATAGGTCATCTTACATAAGCCCATGACAGTTATCTACAAACACATTTGTCCCCCATATTTTGATCTAAGTAGGCAATTAATTATTACAGGACATTTTCAATAATATAAATTAATATTTTAAGTTGTAGTCCTGGTCATAAAATATACTATGAATTTTATTATTTGCATATGATATTAGGTAGCCTACTGAATTGTGCTGTTTTCACACAAGGCTGTTGTTATTGGTTTATGCTACTTTGGGTTTATATAGAGCATATTTATTGATACAGTCTCAGATAATACCATTGTTGTTGTATATGGAAACCTTACTGTTGCATCTGTTCTATTTCCAATACAAATAAATATAATGTATGTTTTCTAATCACTGCAATGATTGCAAACCCTGACATCCCTACTGTAACTGAGTCTGCAAGAACATGCATGAGGAGACTGTAATGGAAAGCTGGCACTGTGCAGAAAGGTGTTTCAACCATGGGTTCATGATAGAGTTTCCACCAGGCCACTGTTACGTATCACTAATTTATCCAGAAAGAATAAAAGAGGACTCTGACTCAAAAGTGTTAAGAATAATAGAGAAATTTATTAAAAATAATGAACAGTTCAAAGATACAATTTGGCATGGCCGCGGTCTGAAAACACATCCACAGTCCCGTAAAGTCCTGTGAGAAATGCAATTCAGCCCCAGTAAATTCACTATCTCCCGCTTATATAGCCACCCATAGCCACTCCTACTATTTGCCTAAACAGGATGTAACATTACACTTGCCGCCTTACTTCTTCTACCACTAACATCTCGTGTCTGATATTATCGCCCTCTATTGGCCAGGAAATTAGTAGTAATAACAGTTACGAAGATTTTAAAGTGGGGTGTGGCTTGTACATGTACACATGTCATATAAAGTAAATAGTAAAATATGAAAAGCATAGAAAATAAAATAACATAATTTATAATCTGACATATTCCCTCCTTGCACACCATTTAATGGTGGGTGTGACCCATAAAAGCAAAAAACATAGGAAATTGAAGGACGATGAGATGCCTGTAAAACAAAAAACTTGATGGTAATGCTCATAAATCTGTTGCATGCAATAAACTACACCAATGAATTTAGCATTAATTGAATAATCAAATCACAGGCCTTTGAATTAATTTCTCTTAAAATAAACAAATCAACTTTTCAATTTCAGTGGGTAAGGGCGAAAAACTCCTGCATTTTTATTGGAAATGAGGAGAAAATTCCCTTAAAATGCCAAACTTGCAAGATGGCATTCTGTCTTCAGCCAACAAATAACAGAAACATAAATGAAAATGAAAATACAAATTTAAAACATCATCTCTCATAGTAATTATATTATGTTCACCTCCTTTGAAAATGTAGACTAGGTTAGCCCTCTATTGTAATATAGCTTGTAGCACCTGGGCTGTTTTTATATGTGTAGCCAATAAAATTAAAACAGATTAACACTGTAACAATGTACCTAGTGATGAAAATGATTTTTTAAATGCAGAATTTTGTCTAACTTGTATGATGTGAAGTTTAACATTTTAATGCCAGTATATTTGTTCCCTGTGTGTCATTTAAAAATATATTGATACTCACTTGAATGTCTTGCTAAGTAAATAATAGAAATGTAATGTTTGTCATACTACTCAGAAAGATTGTCCTTATTCTTTTGCACATAAGTCAACTTAAATTTGTGCGTGGGTATGGATTTGTCTCCTATAGATGCTAATAAATTCACCAATGTTCAAGTCTTTCAGACACATATGTAGAAACACATGACCAAAATATCACCAAACTGTGCAGCACAAGAGATTTTCGTCCCATCTCCTGCCCGCTTGATAAGATGGATCTGATCTCTTCTTCTCTTCTTAAATGGCTCCAATGTGCATGCTGTGTTGTCAGATCAGAGGTTACTAGCATATGATCTGAATATAGAAAGTGACTTCAATTCACTTTTTGTTGGTCCCGTTCCTTGGACGTTGATTACTCTACCCCATAGTAGAGTGGCGATGCACCGCAGCGAGGACCTCCTCGTTGGTGTGCAGGCACCCCCGTTGGTTGGCGTGGTGGCTGTTGTCTTCTGGCCGTGATGTTAGAGGAAGCTGGCCGCCATGTGAGCATGGTCTCTCTGCATCTCACCATGAGTAGGGCCAGCTGGTGTAGCCAGCCATCTTTGGCTTCTTCCTAGATGATATTAGGACAACTCACCAGTATCTCAGTCCTCTGAGGGATACGGGTGTTTTGTTGAAGGGCTCCTTTCAGCTGTCTGTGAAAATTTACTTAAGATTGTTGGGCAAACATGTGTAGTGGTTAAGTCATTCTGGTTCATAAACAATAAAGAGTTTGTTTTCCTGTCAATTGTAGAGGGAGTCCAGTGTAGTCCCTAATATTCTGTAAATATCTAGTCTTGTTTTAAA
>JAODUK010001638.1:0-12699 GCA_027564635.1 Typhlichthys eigenmanni
CTACCGTACAGAGTGAGAGATGGGAGAAATGGGTGGCTGTGTGGGGGCGGGGGGAGGGTGGGGCATGGTCGTTTCTAGGAAGAGAATAATAGAGGAGGAGAGTCAAGTACAGCTGGGCCTTCCTCCACTGGCATTTAAGTATATGTGTGCGTGTGCATATGCATTCACCCTGTGTGCTCTAATGCTCTAATGAAAGGATAGCTCCGGGTGGGGGTGGGGGGGGGGGGGCTACCACCCAGGACAGTGTGTGGTGAAAGGCCTCAGCTGAACAAGCGGACACTCAAATATGCTCCTGCACCAGGGCCTCTGTCTTTCTTAGGGCCCGGCCTTTGGGTCAAACATGTTTGTCTAAGGTTGTTTGTGAAGGAATTGGTCTTTTCAACTTCACTCCAAGCCACTCCGCATTCCAGTCCACACAGCTGGGGTGTAAAGAAAGCCCTCGCAATGGAAAAAAGACTTTGGTCAGGATTGCAGGCGTCTGTAAAAGTGTAGGTAGCGGTGGAGGGTTCACAACGTGTCTAAATACATGGGTTGTTTCCTGTGTCAAAATTCAGACTTGTTAACTCTGTGGCCGAGCAAAGTAACAACTTTCAGCTACATTTTAGACCAGAATACTCCAGTAGATATATTTCTAGACTTGAGAAATAATGAGACAGAATCACAAAACAAAAAAAAAACAAAAAAAACAACAACGAAAGAGAGAAAACTATGGAGGGATACATTTGTATGGGTTTCACAAAGCTGCTAGAGGTGCTACAGTATGCACTGTTAACACTCCTCGCCTAAGGGAAACAAGGCCATGGTGTACACGGATAGTAAAGTCAGTGTTACTCCACCTGTCAAGGTGATGAGTGATGAATGTTGTTTGGTGATGGTCCGTATGTGCACTAAAAAACCTGCTGCAATGTCAGACTGGTTTAGGCACGCAGAGAGGATGCATGAATGACACATCGACCTACCCAGCTTCTCCTGTAGGAATGTAGCCTTACCGTGCTCATTGGTGGACTCGAGTGAGAGGTACACCTGTGCCCCATGTTAAGCGCACACACACACACACACACACACACACACACACACACACAGAAGCGGGTGGACTCTTTGTAACCGTGACGGTGAATAGGAAGAATACCCCCTTACACTCTGCATCAGTTAGCATGACCAGTCATGAGACAAGTTCTTCAATGGCTGTGTCAATAGAACAGCAGCCACAGGTCAGAGGAACAGGGACATCAGTCATGGGTTAGAACGTCTATTAGTCTATGGAACACAAAGCACGGCACCAGACTAATCAACCAATGCAGGCAGGTCTTTGGTCAGTCCATTTACACCACGCCAGGAAAGTGAGCTTTTATTTGTGCTGCTAATTAACAGCACACAAAAAGACACTATAAATATGCTAAATTATTCTTGCTATGTCAGGACAAAGGAGCTAATCATTTAACTGTTACGTTTTAAGCACCATCAATCATTACGGAGTGTACTTTACTCGTCTTTTGTGGCCAGAAGTAAAGCACTCTGACAAAAGACAACAAAGGTGCCTTTAGAAAGACCCCCTCCCAACTCTGTGGGGCTTTGCCCCTACAGCAGAGCAAAAAGCAGCCATACAATAGCTGGATGACTAATTGACCTTGCTGAAATAATGCTAGCTGACTTCAGACAGAGGACCGTCAGTCCCTTACAAGACGTCTGTGGGTCTCCTCGAGGTAAGGGTCCTTCAGCTCTCCTTCTTCACTATACCTTCCTTCACACAATGGTTAACTTATTTCATCACAACACCCCCCCCCCCATTTTCTGTCCTTCAGCCCCCCTTCCCCCTATATACCGCCAATTCCATTTTGATTATGTTTCTTTTAATCTGGTTCAAGCCAACATAGAGACACACTCACACACACACATGAACCACTGGGGCGCCAACACAATGACAGCACGTTTGACCAATTACACAGTCAGAGCACGCACGCACACACACACACACTGTTACCATTACTCCTGTCTCACTACCAGGGGCATGCTTCCGTGGTACGGGCGGAGAAATATGGCCCACATGGGAAGTGATGTCAGCCTCAAACACCTGCCCTGGCCAGGGACGCTTCAAGAAAGCCAGGGATGAACTCAGCAACGCTGGTTCCTATCACGGAAACGCAGCCATAAAAAGAGAATACGTGGACCAGAATACCCCGTGCCCCCCCTCGGCCCGTTGACTCAATTAAATGATGATAGGAAAAGTCTGCTCTGTCAAACACAGCTAAGGGAAGGAAGGAAAGTTGGCCCGGGTGCACTATTGTGCCAGATGTGGGTGAGCACCACAGGGGCTAATATTACACAGACCATTTAGGCAAGAGGGAAGGGGGGGGGTCCTGGCTCCTGAACGTAGCCGTGGCATCGGCGTTTGGCAAATCTGCCATCCAGGGCTTTGCTTTAAATCACACCAGGATTGACAAATCAGAGGTTTGGAACGACCTGCGGCAGATACGTCGTATCTATGTTGCTATCTCTCACACCCATCCATCTCCTCTGCTTCCCCGTCTGTCTACGTGAATGAATGATGGCACAGCGTGCATTTCCCAGCTTGTCTGAGCTACTCAGCTTGTCATACCTGACCAGCTCTCTCTCTCTCTCTCTCTCTCTCTCTCTCTCTCTCTCTCTCTCTCTCCCTCCCTCTCTCCCAATCTCTCAATTCAATTCAATTCAATTGACTTTATTGGCATGAAAGTTCAAAGACAATGTTGCCAAAGCATAACAAATAAAACAAAGCAACTAACTAAAATACAGGCTGTCCTTCTCTCTCTCTCTCTCTCTCTCTCTCTCTCTCTCTCTCTCTCTATCATAGATGTGATTCATAGAGGTGTACAGTAACAGACTACTGCCAGTGCATCTGAATTCTATTCAGGCAGCAATAGTGGGGGCCAGGCTGGGGGTTGTGTGTGTGTGTGTGTGTGTGGAGGTCGGAGTGTGTGCGGGGGGGGTGGGGGTGGGGGGGGAGAAGCGGGGAGGCTTTGGGCATAGGAAACCATCTACTAATGGGAAACACACCATCTTTCTTCCACGACCACAGAAAGAGGGCGGCCATTCAAGCGACAGCAGGCGTCCAAAAGCGAGGCCTGATTTAAGACCGGGAGCTGCAGAGCTCCATGGTGCCCGCCTCTAGTGAATGGGGCAATAATGACTCCTAAAAACACATGGGCACGTTTACACAGGGAAAGGGGTTGGGCTGGGGGGCAAATCATAAACCTGTAGATTACAGTATAAACGCAGAGAGAGGGGAGAGTAGAACACAAATCACTACTACAAAATGTGTCTATGTTCACAGGAGTGCAAGAAAAGCTCCCACAAGCTTTTGGAAGAGCTCCCTCAGCCTTGCCCCACCAACAGTCTCCCCCTTGCACTGCTACCTGGTAGCAGCACTGTGTTGAACTGCTAGCGTTGGCTCCATGTGTGGTGAACGACATGGAGCTATCAAACCAGCCTTCATCTCCATCAGAGACCCGGCTACTGAACGTTTACTCCACAGAGCTGGGAGAAGAGCGTCGAGACGACCTGACTCGGCTCAGCCAACATCCAGGGCGAACGCCTTCCCAAGTTATGGCCAGCTCATTTTAATACGGGGGGGAGGGGGGGGGAATGAGGGTGCCCTTCCAGATGTTAGCAATATCTACAGCTGCGAGCGCACCCGGTCCCAATGCGCTGCTGTCATATTAAGAGCAAAATAAACATAAAGTGAAGTTCCACGCTGTCCCAAACTGAGACAGACGCGAGGAGGGATCCAGACATGGCTCCACAGAGTCATTCGAGCAATTACCTTAACAGCATTAAAAAGGTTTTCTAACACCACGTAAGACAGAGTGGCTGCCAGTGACACTATTGATACAATCAGAGTCTGCATGAAATCGTAATCCAAACCATAAAACCAAATATAGGTAATACAGTGCATGGAGGTTGATGCAGAGGAGGGCAATAGGGGGTGGCAGGGGAAAACTTATTTTTCGTCCTAAAGTTTCCTTCTGTGGCGACTTCGCACACAAGGACCTTACTTATCCGCAGAGAAAATACCGGTGGGATGAACTCAAAACCCTCTGTGAATTCTATTAAATATCCCCAGCCAGCAGCGCCACATGCTTGTATGCGTTTTCTTCTTCTTCTTTCGTTCGTTCTTTTTTTTTTTTTACCAGTGCTGTAAGGGGCTCCATTAGGCTTCACTTCTAAAATAATACCTAATTGGAACCCCAGACGGCGACAGCACCTTCAAAAGCTCTGCTCTCTCCTTTCAATAGAGAGAGAGAGAGAGAGAGGTGGTCAGGTATGACGATAAACAGCCAGCTGAACGATATAGAACTTGGCTGGGCCTGAAATAACAAGGCTTTTCGCTGACTGGCGGCATGACCTCGCAGGCTGAACGGCGGAGAGCCGTGGCCGGCACACGAGTTTCCGCCCAAAGCCTCGTAAAAGTCCTCGGCGAGACCACGTCTTGAAAACACAAGGCGGGGGGGTCAGTCCTGTTCTTTCGCCCCTCCTTCCCCCTTCCCCAGCCCGGTGGCAAGCTGAAACCCCAAATGGTTAACAGATCCCAGGCACCCTGTTTCAACTGTCAAGACGCCAAGTTCAGGTTCTCCAACAGAGCGCGTGTGGTAAGACCCCCCCCCCCCAAACCCCCCACATGCACAAACACCTCTTCCCCCTCCCTACACAAACCACTACTGAAAGCGGTTGCGGGGAGGAGAGAGGGGGACTTGACCCAGAGGAAAACTCTTCGCCTTGACTCTACCTCCAGCTTTAACAAAAAAAAAATGTCTGAGCAGAAAACAAAGACCCCCGCCTCGCTCGCTACACCAGAAAGTAACGCCGTGGTAACATTCAAATGAGTACATGTATACAGAACATCCTGTTTCCTGTCTCTACGGTGTGTTGTGAACTGGTATGGTTGGTCGTGCCACAGCTGCACCTAATCCTCACAGGAGAACACTCATCTGGGATTGATTGTGACCGCCCAAAACGTGTCGTTCTGGGCGGGGCCGGGCCCAGGAATGGCAGAAAGGGAGGACTGTTTCTTTGGAGGGCTGGGCTCCCTTTTGAAGGGCAGTGGGCTCTCCTCAATCTGCCTGATTAAAGGAAGCCTGGATCCATTACACCGGATGACTGCTCTCAGGCGCGACCCCGGTACGAAAACAAAGATGGAGAGAAGGTAAAAGTGAGGCAAAAGGGTGTGTACAGTACATGTGGCGTGCATGTGTGTGTGCGCATACGTGCGTGAGTGCGTGCGTGTGTGCAGGGTGTGGGTGTGGAGGAGAAACCTAACAATCGTCCCATACACCCGTTCCACAATACCTAGTTTGTCACGCCCATCCATCCACCCATTCACAACCTTCATCCACCTCCTCATCCCCCACCCCCCAGTCTGTCAGCGGTGGGTCCTCTCGCTTGGCCTCGTCTTTATATAACCTAAAATCGCCGAGGTTGCGTCTCCAGGGACGCACCCGTCTAGTCCAATCGGCGCGCCGGGCCGCTGGTGGGCACTGATTTGTTTTCGCCTGCTTTGCCTCCGAAGCAGGACAAGAGCAGCCCTGAGGTCAGCCGTGATGATATGTGACCGGCGACGGCCGCCGCGCGCGCGTGTCTGCGGAAGGGCTTCCAGGACAGGAGCAGAACACACTGGTTGTGACTGTGTGAAATTAGAGGGAGGCTGAAACTCTAAACCCTCTCCCAGTTTATATTTCCGTCACGCTGCATCCCAACCAAGTCACCCTCTGAGGGCTTCCTCTCAGCTCTGTGCCACGTTACCCACCAACTATCCTAGCAGGCATGATCGCAGCTAGCCTCGATGAGTGTGCGCGCGTGCGTGTGTGTGTGTGTGTGTGTAAAGGAAATCTGGATAATCATCCTGACGTCGTCGGGCCTTTACACGGCAAGCTGGTTGCAATCGGCCCCTGTTATAAAGTTCACTGATTGCAGCTGGCCTAGAGGCTCTATTAAACCCATTATTATAATTTAGCTTTATAGAGGGGGAATGCGGGAGCGCACGGGAGAAGCAAGAGAAAAACACACAGTTATTCTCCCTTGTCAAGATGTGCAACCTTTATGGAAAACGTGCACGTAGTAATAAGCACCTACGACCAGTTAAAACACCCCGTTCAGACTCATCACCCACCAAGCCTTGAGTCTCCATCTCTATTTCAACCCTGGATGGAAAGAAAAAAAGAACAAACATTTCCCCTCCATTATTCTCTGTCCAAATTATATTCCACCCACAACCCCAATTTACTGGAGCGCGCTTTGGGCCTTCTTACATTGCGACGGGCCAAAGAAAACAGTCCTACTGAACGCCGCTGACGTAGCAAAGCTAACCTGATACAAGCCAGCTAGCTGGCCGTTCCAGTTATACACCATGTTTACCACAGCCATTTTAATTCAGAACAGACCTGGGAAAAAAAAAATAAAAAAAAAATACATATACATCTTTAATGCATCTCAGTTCCATTTAGATTATATGTTTGCATTTCTGAGATAATGCTATTTCAATAATATAGTCGTTCAACATATTAGGTTTGGCAAATGGGAACTTCCCTGACTATTGGTCAACCTGTCATATATCAGAGCTTTGTTATGAGGCGACGAAGCGGCGCAGACTAGCCACAGAAAGACAATGTGACTTCTTATGACCAAGTGACATGTGGACAAGATTGTGCCACACTATACTATAAAACAGCTACTGTGACCTTTTTTGATGATGCAGTGCAAAATACACATATTATCAATAGTCCAGCAGGTATAGTCTGGGGTCAGTTTATGGATCAATATGATTGAATGGAAAGTACTGTTTTCCCTCCCTTGTAACTACTGGGGCATAGTTTATTATGTATGTATAGCGTTGGTGTGATGCCCAACAAGATTAACACCAGAGAAACAGAACCTGTTTCCCAATAGGCACAGGCTTGTTTAAAGACAGACAAATACAAGGAACAAAGATGCAGGAGGTAGAGAAAGATGAGAAGGACAAGTTGTCCTGTTTGTAGATATCTTTTATACTTTAAATAATTCGATTTGACTGAAGGCGGAAACATTTTTTTCCGTGTATCTCACCTTGCTGCTCTCACGAGAACATAACGTGTTAAAAAGCCACAGTGAAGGATTGGCTACTGACGGTTTATCATGGTTCTTTCCCAGCGTAAAACTACACCCAAAAACAAAATGTATTAATACAATGCTTGATCAGCCAGGCCTCCCAAAGTATAAAGAAAAGCAGAGGGGGTGGTGCACACCGAGGGAAGGAGAGGGGATAAGGTAATAATGGGAGGTTAACAGGTTAAAGGGCGTGTCACTTGATTGGCCGGTCTGTTTTATATCAGCACTGGTCCGAAAGAATCTGGAGGGGGAAGTATCCTTGGGAGTGACGGGACTACGGCACACCGTCCTGGAACAACCGTTGCTATGGCAGTTGAACAGCTCCTCCGAAACCTGCTATTACACTGGTCGGAAAATAGCAGTCATTTGAAAACAACAACAAGAGGCTAAAGGCCAAAAGTCTGAAGATCAAAGGGAAAGCTTTGGTTAACAATTTTGATACAGTCCTCGACTGTGTTGCAGTGCTTTCAAGACCCCATATTTAACTGCATGGGGAGCAGTAGAGAGGAGTTAGCCACTGTGAGTTAGGTCGGTTTATATGTTCTGTAACATATTACATTTAAATTGAGGAGCGTGTCTTTAATAAAATGGCTAAGAATGTCATCTGCGGATGCGAGGAAGCGTGGACAGAGGCGCGTGCGGAGCCAGACAGTGGCTCAGAAGGCAGCAGGAATGTCTAACAGCTTGTCACCAGATGAGATCAGCTGGGGCAAAAGGTTGTGGCGCACGACAGCGTCTAAAGCACGGCCTCTCTGGGTCTACTGGGAGTCAACATTCCTTCACATGTCGGCAGAGACACCCAGTCGACATGTTCCCTGCTAATATTACACTATCAGACACAATCGGACACCCCTCTCCACCTTGGATATTCTTGTCAAGTGTCAATATGAGAGCTTGGGACAGAAGCAAAGTTTGCTTTTGTTTCTGGTGAGGAGTGAGCGGGGAAGATGGGTGGAAAATGGAAGACGTTTCTGTGGCATCCGATATCCCTCATTACCGTGACAAATATGCTGGCAGAGGACAAGGCCGTGGATTCCGACCAGGCGCTCGTCAGGCACAGGCACAACTATCCGAGTGAGACGGAAATGGAGACGAATGGCGGATGGCTGGGGAGGAGAACAGAGGGTACGAGGAGGGTGAGGAGGTGGCGTTTAGAGCCCTGTTGTCAGCTCCTATACCAGTACCTCCAGCAACGTTTATGGAAAACACGCCTAATAACACCGCAACACGCATTCGCAACTTATAGAAAAGCTGCCGTGAAATCGGCCATCTTAGGCCACGGCAATTACAAAAAAATGCCTCCGTAATCCTGGAGGGGCTGCTGAGCATCGCCCACTTTGAAGCAAATGGCCATAGCAAACACACTTGTGGTTCTATACGAACACAACGCGTTGGCTGCGAACGAGCGCGTTAACACGACGCACCCTGCACCTTTTTGAACTCTTCCCCTCAAACACAAGCGTACAGTCGTGTGTGTGTGTGTATACCTTAATTGGGCAGGGGACAGTTACCAGGTGATCTGAGCCGCTGTGCACGCAAGGCCCTTCATCCCTGCCTTTAACGTCCCCGGCCAGCGCTCTGCCTTATACAGTCATCCGATGGCCTAGTTTGGCCCAGCTCTATGCTCTGCAAAAGGCCTGGCCCGCCAAACTGTTAATAATAGCGGCGCAATGCATGGGCTGACTCTGACAAAACGGACCGCTTACCCGCTCCTCTATCTCTCCGCCCCCCCCATCATCTGTCTCACGGCCACGCTCCCTCTGGCCTCCAGCGTTCTGCGACCGCGTTTGGAAAAATAAACGGAGGGAGTTAGGAATTATGGGGTAGGTCAGGAGGGTGAAGACAGTCAGTGAGGAGGAAACTTTGTGTGTGTGTGTGTGTGTGTGTGTGTGTGTGCGTGTTTTGGCCAACCCTTTACCCTTATTATGGACAGAATGACGCTCAGAACAGTGAGCAGAGAAGTGTGTGTGTGTGTGTGTGTGGGAGGGAGGAGGGGGGTTCTGACTCCGGATATGACAGGAATGTGGAAGGACGCTGTCGGAAACTCTGGGAGGTCTGCATTCTGAGGCTGTCGCACAGCTCAGAAGACGCCTCACAAGGACCATTATACATCATGCCGTACACACACACACACTCACACAGACACACGCACACAACGCTCGCTAGCATGCACACGCACATTATACAAGCTTGCCAAAGAACACAAGCCTAACACGGTAATGTTGAGAGGCCCGCAGGTGCCATCGTGTCAGTATTGAAGGCAGTGCCACGTGTGTTGCATTGCCGATGCAGTACTCACCCACTGGAGGTCCCGAGGGCCACAGAGCCCAGAGAGGAGCTTAGCTTCCTGCTGTCCCAAAGCCTGACCTCCCGGCTACGCATCTACACACACACACACACACACACGCGCGCGCGCGCTGTTGGACGTGTAACAAATACACACACACTGTACCTACAAATAAACATCCATGTTATGGATTTAACAAAGTATACACAAACTAATAACAGTGAAACAAATGCATGCAAGCAGAAACATATTTACATGCAAACAGACTACCAAATCTGCTTTCTCACCATATGAAAGCCAGTGGTTATTAACTGGTCGTCTCTGCCCCACAGGATACGGGAGTCCTTGTTATTCTGCAGACTTTTGGCACTCTGATAGCCAAAGACACACACAAAAGAAAACAAACGTGAACCTTATGTTAAACATGTATGAAGATAACGGGATGATTGGCATGGAAGTGAGAAAGCAACATAGGAGGGGAAGGGAGGGAAGAGACTATCCCCCAGGTGCCACTGACAGATCCTATGGTAGGACAGAACGGGACATGTCCCATGAAAGGAACACTTGTTATTGTTGGTGTAGCGAGACAAGGAGGCTGCTGCCCCAAGCGCAGCTAATATTACCACGCAGAGACACCATGGCCCTTTGTGTATGTGTGTGTGTGTGTGTGTGTGTGTGTGTGTGTGTTGGGCATGCACGGCGCTGTTTCCGTGGGGATCACGTGCCAAAACAACACAGCTCGGGTGACTTGACACGTGTTTTTCAGACGCTATGGCCAAACAGTGTGTTGAAATGAAGGAATGTGGCTGCTTGAAACGCTTGTAAAGCAATGGAGGCACATAGACAAGACAGGGAGGGAAGGGAAAGTGAAGAATGACAAGACACACTGTATGCACCTTTTCAAAAGTCAGTTATTTTGGAGAATTCTTGATATTTGAACTCTCAGCCCTCAGAAGCCCTCCGAAGCGTTGCTTCACCCATTGGACACACACTTCTGTGGCTGGGATGAGTTTGTGTTCCCATTTACAGAGCCAGCAAGCTCACATTTGAGTAGACATGAATGGAATTTGACAAAAAGTGTATTACCTTACAAAAAATAAATAAATTAGCGGTCAGGACACCAGAGACACTAGATACATATAGACTATGCAATATGTAGTTCATAAATATCTGAAAAATGTAGCATCCTGCTAGGCTCAAGGTTCTAATGCCACTAAAAGCCTGCTGCTCAACCTATCTGCTTTACCTGTCTCTCAGTGTATACATCCTTCTAGATCATAATGTCTGGATGTATCTGTAGCTATAGAATTACACAGCGCGACCACGAGGTGTGGGGCTAACGCTGGACCTTCCTTGGCACGGGGAGAGCTGTGAGACTACTGTATCTCCTCAAATTGTTCTTGTCATTTGTATTGGCAGGCAAGCGCCACGCCGCCAACCCCGCGGTTGACTCCGCGCCACATGGCAGAATGGCTTGGGCAGCACCGCTGCATCCAACACCGAGGACACCGCTGCTTTTGCATTGGCGACACTTAACACCCACTGGCGAGAAGTAGGGAAAAACACAAATGGAAAGAAGCGGATATGTTAACAATTGGCGCTACAGCCTCGTCTACGCTTGGCCTCAGCAGTCTGAGCTACGCAGCTACGCGGTGAGTGGACCAGCGCCAGTTAAATGTCTAGCTAGCTAGCACTCTTGTGTTAGAATGGACGCCCGTGCATCAAGGCTAACCGAAATATCCCTTCCCTTCCTCTGCTTTCCTTACATCTTCCCCGCCACACACTCCCAAGACAGTCGTATATTAGGATCAGATCAAGGGAGAGAAAGGCAGAATTTGGTCCTTCGCAATCAAACGTTTCATCGCTTGCTGTTCACCCCAATCCTCTCCGTGGTGCAGTGTTTTTAATGCTAAATGACACACACATGCTCTGAGTCAAAACATATGCGTGTGTGCGCACACAAATTGAAATCCTTTATCCCTTGAAATGAAAAATCTTAAATGATTGCCACCAGTCAATTTTGCGTGCAGCAAAAATGACAAACTCTAGGTTGCTCGATGTGCAGCAGGAGTTAGTTGTGGTGTGCTGAGAAGCGTGGTAGAGATTAAGGTTTGGAACTGCTCTTGCATTTATTTCACATCACATCCACATGTATTACATGGTGCTTTGTGTAGCATTTAGGCCATGACATCCTTGTAAGTCTCTGCTATCGCTGTAAATAAAGCATACAAAAATTCATAAATCAGTACTGCGCATGCTTCATGAAAGAGTGTGCAGGGGCCATAGATGAAATATTTTAATCCACGTCATGTGAGACCTTCAGGATTTTAGAAAGAAAATTTTACAACATATTTTCTGTCTGTCCTGGTGTGCCTCAAATAGCTATATTCACAAAGGAAGGATTGATGAACAATACTGGCTACAGAACAGGCTTCTGAAGAAACTCTGCCTGAGGAAAGACAGAAGGTTGATCATAAGTCCTAGATTGAGTAAACACAGAGGTTTGAGCCTGGAGCCAGGCGGTATATCTTGAACAGGTAAGTGAATGTTAGCTTTGATACAATTTTGTTTTCAGTGAGATAAATAATAGCCCAGTCGTATGGGAGCGATCCAGGCTGAATTACGACATCCCTAATGAGATAAATTAAAAACCAAAGACAGGATGGGGAAGGTTAAGCCGGTGAATAGTCAAGGAGATAAAACTTAATACCACTTCCTTAAAGGGGAATTTACAGTGTAGAGCTGGCTAGACCAAACAAGGAACTACCTTCGCTCTGACGTTTGCGTTAATTCAACAACCTCACAACAAGGTTGTTTCTTTAACCATCCTTTCTTTCTTTCACCAAACACCCGCTCCACAAATTCTCTTTCCACTTCTTCGTATTTCAAAGCAGGTGGAAGAGATATTGCATCTCAATGTCTAGGACTCACTCCAGGTTTATAAAGCTACGTGGACGGCTATACATGCTGCATCGACATGATGTCATACAGTCCCTGAATCTGGGCCTTTTATCATGCAAACATCACTGTCTCCTGGCAACACAGCTATGGCTCTGTAGATGTGGAAAAATGGCCGGGGTGTAGGGGATGTCTGGAACTCCTATCAATAATAAATAGTGCTTCAGACCGAGCCGGAGCAGCTCAGCGTTCACCATAGCACCGCAGGGCAACCAGAGGATGCGACATCTGGACCTGTGCACGCTAAAACAGGAGTGTGTCTGAGTGTGTGTGTGAGAGAGAGAGAGAGAGAGAGAGAGAGAGAGAGAGAGAGAGAGAGAGAGAGAGAGAGAGAGAGA
>JAODUK010001639.1:0-12698 GCA_027564635.1 Typhlichthys eigenmanni
TCTCTCTCTCTCTCTCTCTCTCTCTCTCTCTCTCTCTCACTCTCTCTCTCTCTCTCTCTCTCTCTCTCTCTCTCTCTATCTCAATTTTTCTCCATCTTATCCTTTAAGTCCCTTTGGCAAATGCTGGAGAAAAAAACGGCCAAGCCAGCTGTGCAGGAGGAGGCTGAGAGGAGAAGCTGGCTTTCTCTCTACACAGCAAAATGAGAGCCAGGCTTTTTAGCCAAAGCTTTGTTGGTGAATAAAGGCTGCGATACAGGCTTTGGTGCGATGACATCCCTTTAAAACAGCCTTTCTATAATGACTGTAGGCAGGATTGTTTTTTATGAACCTTTTTATGAATCTACCTACTGTCCCAGTTAGCTAACTATCTTAGCACAACCATTGTCCGTACTCCCACATATTGGTTGTCGTCCAGAGGCAAATAATACCAATTCTATCTTACCCTTACCTTATACCGTCATATAAATCTTTGCGTTCATCCAGGGTTATCCCACTTCGCATTGAGAATGTTGCTGTTTTGCGTCTTGTATTCAGATGCTGGCAGGTAAACACCAGAGCTTGTTAATCACGGTTGCTGGGTGCCAAGCTGTGGAACGCTCAGAGAGAAAGCCATTGACCTTGACTTTAAAATGAAGCTGTTATCATTCGTTGGGTTGATTGGCAGGCAGGTGTTTGCTAGCCAATTGGAATTTATTTTCTGGGGGTGGGGTGCTTTGACAAAACTTTGGCACGACTCTTTTTTTCTGTCTCCTTCTATGACTCCTCGCCCCTCTTTTATTTGGAAAATAAAAGAGGGGTGAGACATAAACATGTTGGCACAAGTCTATATCTTCCTCTGCCAGTGGGCAAACACAAGAACGTGATTATGCCGACAACCTATTTATCGTACTATGTTCCATGTCGTTTACTGCTGAGTGTAACACAGTAGTCAGGTTGGCGTGGCAATGGAGTTTAGCTACAAAGCACAATAATAATCACAATAATCACACTTCTATCTATCTATCATTGTGTTCCCTAGAAACACATAGCCATTCCAGGAGACGTGTGTCCTTATTGAGCAGGATGGTTCAAGGCTGACTGTGTCTCCAGCAGGTGCTGGCCTCTGTCCAGACAGAAGGAGAACCCTTGGACTGTGGGTTCAGCCTCCTGCAGCCTGGCCAGCTGCTGACTGTGGAGGTGGGGCCCAGCCAGGCGTGCTGGGCGCAGGCGTGCGTGTACCAGTGTGGCCGCACCCGCCTGCAGAGGCTGTCTGCTGTGCGCATCGCCCTGCCTTCCCCCGCCGTGGTCTGTGCACGCCACCCCGCAGAGCGCACGCTCCTGCTCGGCCTGTGTGACTCCTCCCTGCTCCTCTATGACCAGCGGCGGGGTGCGTCCCTCCTGGCCCCTTGCCCCGTGCCCCCATCCCTGCTGGCCTGGCACCCTGCTGGGGCCATGGTGGTGGTGGGCGGAGGGCAGAGGGAGTTGCTGTGCTTCGATGTGGGATTGGCTCCGCTGGGCGTGGCGCTGGTCGCGGAGGAGGCGAGCCCCTCCCCCACGCTGAGGCTAGACAAGCACCTGCACTGCTCTGGGGGGCTGGAGAGACTGCACTGGGGGTCCGGCCTGGATGCAGGGCCAGAGGGGACAGATGTGTTGATGCTGGCTCACTGTGGAGGACCTCTGGCAGCCCTCTGCTTCAGACTAGGTGGGTAGCTAAGCCTCACTAACCAACCACAGCCTTTGGACCATCAGACACCACAGCTGGTCATCAACATGAAGCATGAAGCAGGGGAATCATAATCAAAACCTATACACTGACACACTGTTTCACAAGAACCCTGTACACTATTATGCAAAGTATTGTGTTGGCACAGGTTACGCCATTCAAAAGATATCAAGGGAGTGTTTACAAGGAACCTGGAACCATGTTCAACATAGCCCTAGTGTTGAGTCATTAGCATTGTTCACACTAAGCCTACAGCTACACCACTGTGACAAAGTCACCCTGTTGATGTGTCCGTGATGGGTGGGTAATGTTTTTGCAATGCCTGTCACTATAAATATGGTCTTTGTTGTAGTTTAGATTGTCCCAACTCTTCACTAGCGAGGAAGGTACATTTGTCTGTGGGTGGGAAGGTTAGCAGGAGTGGCGCACTCAGAGGGCATTCAATACCCACCCTGGGGCAAGACCCCCCCAGGTTCATCCTGGGATGCATTTTTCCAATAAATCGTTTACAGTGGCTGCACATTAGCTTGAGGCGCACAGATAAGGCTTAACAACACACAAACACAAAGAGTCCATTTTTAATTGGAACTTTTAAAGAAAGCAGTGACAACAGCATGGTGCAAAAGTTTAGACGCAGGCCTTTCTGTGTTGAGTTGTCGTAGAAATGTGTGTATGTGGTTGTTTTATTAGGTGTGTGCGCGCACATCTTTTCGCGTCTTTTCTGTGAGATGTATGCGTATTTCAAATGTGTGTCTGTACATGTGTCCACGTAGTGTGCAAGTAATTGTTTGTATATGAGTGTTCATGTGCATGCACAGGAGGAGGTGGTGATGGGGGTGGGGGGTTATTCCAACAATAGTTTTGCTTCCACTGATCGCCTGCCAAGGTTTTGATGAAGAAAGTCACTGCACGTCTTTTCACCATGAGAATTCTCCCCCGCACTTGCGTGAACACACACACACACACACAATTGTGTGTGTGTGTGTGTATTAGTCTGTTTTTCCGGGCTTTGTTGCACGCACACATACATAAACGGTGAGATGTTTATTTGTTTGCTTGCGTGTTTACCCTTGTATTGACTTGTTTCATTAGCTACATGACAGAAGGCGTCTATGAAGAAAGACTTGGCCGCACTCCAAGTTCTCATCTTTCCCTGGCACTCCCTATCTGCCTGCTCCCACTTATCTCATCTGGGCACACGTTGGCCACGCCCGGGCTCACTCTGATGGAGGCCACGCAAGGGCAGGCTGGGAAAATGTGGAGTCCAATGTACAAGGAAAACGAGGGAGTTGTGAAAATGGAAGGGCTATGGATTGGAATAAGATGTCGAGTGCTAGTCATTCTTGCAAATGATTGACACTAACCATACCAACATCTACAAATACAAATGTGTACAGGAAATCAAGGGCTAACCTACTATATTTTAAGAAATGTTGAATGTCAAAATGGATGCACTGTCTACTAATGTAGTACCGAGACCGGTCTTGGTCTCGAGACTACTTTTTGAAGATCTCGTCTTGTACTCGACCGCATCTTGTCTCGGTCTCGGACCAAGAGGTCTCGGGATTTTACTTCAAGACCGGACCGGTCATGACCACAACTGCAGGAATATAATTATTGCCGCCCGGTGCATGTGTAATCATAAATGTTGTGATTGGGAGTAAAATCTGCCGCTTCAAAAGTAGGTGAATGAAGTAACATTGGGCTAAGCAATTAACCAAAAATGTATATAAACATTTAGAAACCACATTTAGACACCACTCATGACTTAATTTTGCTCACGTCTGTGAACTTGGTATTAATAGTGTCCTACTTTATAATGCATTTGTTATACTGTAGGCTACTCATAAAGACAATGTCATGCTTCCGTCCAGCCCAACAATGTTTAGCATTGAATTGCACACATGCATAATACACGCTACTGCACGGTCAATGCAGTGTGTGCAAGAAGGCTACAGTATATCGTCATTAGCAATAGCGAGTAGCCTACCGAGAAGCTCTGAAAACGCTTCAGCTCCGTCTCCAGTGCGCAACGGGATTCATACCAAGGGAATTTCGTGTCCCTTCGTAGTTCGTTTGGATACATTTTGGCTTCAGTGAGGTCGACACCGAACAATATAAATTTGAATCTAAACACGGCAGATAAACTATTTTGGCACCCAAAAGTAACACCACCACCAGTAGCGCAAGCACATTACTGCATGTGAACAGCAGACTACAAGCACATTACTGCATGTTAACAGTAGACTACAAGTACATTACTGCATGTGAACAGCAGACTACAAGCACATTACTGCATGTGAACAGTAGACTACAAGAACATTACTGCATGTGAACAGCAGGCTACAAGCACATTACTGCATGTTAACAGTAGACTACAAGCACATTACTGCATGTGAACAGCAGGCTACAAGCACATTACTGCATGTTAACAGTAGACTACAAGCACATTACTGCATGTGAACAGCAGACTACAAGCACATTACTGCATGTGAACAGTAGACAACAAGCACATTACTGCATGTGAACAGCAGACTACAAGCACATTACTGCGTGTGAACAGTACACTAAATGGCTCAGAAATGAGAGACTGATGACAAGCGCAAAAGTGTTACTAAACATTCTACGTGCTACAATATTTTAAAATAAACATAGCACAAAGCAACTATTTTCTTTCAGAGTATTTGCGCCCTAAGCAGATAATTTTATCCCACTTGATTTTATCCCACTTGACAGTGTGTATTGTGGTTTAAATATGAACACTTTTTCATAGCTGGGCTGGGCATGTGTAGCCTCGTGAGACCATGAGGCTATGCATGCATTAGATCTACACCAAGGCGTGGACTAGCGACTGGGCATCTTCTAGCTTAATTACCATGTCTGTCGTCGCGATTGTGCGTATCACATGCACGAGCACAGGCTCGTGCGAGGATACTCTTTCAGCTACCTTCTAAGTCTGCGCAGACAACGCAGAAAACAGCAACAAGGAAGTTGCGGGACTATTACTGACAGCTAGTAAAGAGCAAATCACATCACTGACACAAATATATAGTAGCCTAGTGCCTGCATTATCAAATGTAGGCCTTTCTATGCCTTTTGTTAATTCAAAATTTAATTAAGAGAAGACGAAGGAAACATAACAGGCAAGCAACATGGCGCATATCCATCCATTTGCCGTGATTTGGAGGTATCATGTTGAAATGCAAACAGTAAACTGTTTACTTGTTTTTGGGCTGCTGAATAAAAATAAATGTTCTTACTGTTATTAGGTTTTTGTGTTTTTTATATTGATATTACTCTGCAAGAAAGCCTGAAAAGCCTTTACCTAGATTCTGATTGGTGGAAACACTAGCGATTTCCTTCACCTCTCGCTGCCGATTCAAAATTTGAATAGCTAGAAAAAGTTGATAGAGCTTCGAGTTTCAGTTGATAGGAGTGGTAGGTCCAGCATCTACAAAAGAGTCAATCAAGAGTCAACCAGCGACCTGGCTGGGTTTTTTCTTGATAAGCCATCGCTCCCACACGCACGAGTGAAAATCGCTGCGGTGTAGTTGTAGTTTATTCAGCAGTGTTGCATTGACACTTTTGCACAGGGGATTATTTATGTTAACAAGGGAAATATTTTATTTAAAAATATTTTTCATTAATCAATGTTAGAAATAATCATGATATTGATTTGAATTAATATCACCCAGCCCTACAATTACATTCAAATTGAGAAGTGCCTATAGTTTTCCTCATTTTATCATGCACTGGTCTGGTCTTGGTCTTGGTCTTGACTCGGTCTCAACCCCACAAAGTCTTGGTCTTGTCTCGGTCTCGAACGCACGCACACACTCTAACTTCATTGAATTCAATAATATACTAAGGTCTACATCACTGTTCTTCTACTGCATCTTTGTGGTGACCTACTGTAACTACATCATTATTCTACTGCACCTTTACCGCACATGTTCCTAATGTAAAAACAGTGATTCTAACTTATTTCATGCTATAATCATGCTGCCTGACATTGTGGATAATATCTGAGTAATATAGTTTTCCAGTGTTTGTGTCCAGATCTGGGAGAAACAGAACAATTAGAATGTTTCACATCTTGTTTATTAAAACACAAAGGTAAATGCATTACTGCTAATGTATGTGTTTAGCTGATACTTGGATGCAGAGTAAGTACATTTTTATTGCAGACCTGGCAAACACAGGCATGGTCCATTATCTGCACTGATACACAAGTGAACACCCACAAACAGACTTGCATATCAGAACTGTGTTTCTATATCACTGTGATCCAGTCACAATGGACTATAATAGTCCTTTGTATGTCTGTACCCGTATGCATACTGTATAAACTGTGTACACACACACACACACACATATGCAAGGTGTGTACTTGCATTTATAGACAAGACACCTCCAGTGCCAGTAACCTTCTGCTTTCATTAATAAACAGAAGGCTAATCCTTGTACACACAGCTTCTAGCCTGGCAAGGTATAATCAATCACCTCTGGTCAAAAAGCATAATCCGACGCATCGGCCATCTCATGTGCACTTACACAAACTAAAACACCACACATTCTTTTATGTGCACCTGGAGACATTTGCAGCAGAGTTCACCATATACAAATTACACATTTGTAAAATGATAATACTTTTTATGCTCTATTTATTATGGGTATCTGACTAACATTGATAACCTTATGTCCACCCCACTATGAATCACAAATAGACGCACACCAATACAAGAACAAACAAAGTACACATCAGGGATTAAATAGACTTCCTACCTAATTGATTCTCAAATCAATGCCAATCTAGTGGTGTGCGTGTGCCTCAGAATTTAACGGAGCCAATGGACACTTACTTAGCTAAAGTAAATGCTGAAGGCTATTCTTAGTGATTAAGCAAAGCAGTATGCAGCCAGGACCATTACACCTATATCACTATCATATGAAACAGCAGCCTTTTTTATCCTGTCCTGCCCTTGTCCTATCCCGTACTGGTTTTACTATTTTGTGGATCACAGATCTGTGCTAGAATGTCTTTTTCATGCTTTATTAATGTAGTTCAAAGAAAGTATGCATTGTTTATTTAATAAATTATGTTCATTGTAGCAGGTAGCAGGTCGTTCGTTAACAATAAACTACTTGTAATATTTATGCAATATACTGTAAATATCCCAAAATATTTGTATTTTATATTTGTAATGCAGCTCAGGAAAGAAACTTGAGTTCAGTTATGTTCTAAGGGCTCAGGTTGAATTCATTAAATCAAATTAAATTACAGTAGCCTTTACCACACACATATTTAGTTAAATATTTAAGTGTTACCAATAATTATATAATTGTATAATTATAACAGTGCTCAAATCATAAATAGCCTACTACAGAGTAATTAATATGTGAATCTTAATTAATCCTTAATTTATTTTGACTTGTCTCACCTTCCTTTATGTTAAGTAAATAAGTATGTAAAATGTATTTATATAGCACATTTCACAGATAAAAATCACAAAGTGCTTCACAACTATAGGAGAAAATACAACAATAGTAAATACATGACAGCACATGACACAAATAAGTAACCAAACAAAAGCAAATAAACAGAAATAGACGTCGGACCGGCCTCACCACCCTACAGTCTAACTAAAAGCCTCTTTAAATAAAAGAGTTTTCAGTTGTGTTTCAAAAGTTTCCACTGAATCCAAACAGCATAGGGAAGGGGGCAAAGCATTCCACAACCTAGGTGCCACTGCTTGAAAAGAACGGTCCCCTCTAGTTTTAAAATGTGTATGGGGAACAATTAAAAATCTCTGACCTGTTGATCTAAGATTACAAGAGGACATGCACAGCTGTATCAGGTCAGAGATATAAGGGGGCGCTTCTCCTTGTAGGGCTCTAAAACTAAGAAACAAAATTTTAAAATGCATTCTAAATTGCACTGGTAACCAGTGAAGTGAAACTAAAACAGGTGTGATATGTGCCCTATTTCTAGTATGTGTTAAAAGTAAAAAGGCTGTTGCAATAATCTAACCTAGATAAAATAAAAGCATGGATGATCATCTCAAGTTCGGCTTTAGACACCAGGGCTCTTATTTTAGATATGTTCCTTAGTTGAAAGAAACAGTTTTTAATTAATAGTTTTGAGTGTTTCTCCATGGACATGGCTGAATCAAAAACAACACCTAAACTCCTTTGCTCAGGGGCAATGATTAGTGTTTCAGTCTTAGCAGAGTTCAGAAGTAAAAAGTTATAATTTAACCACTGCTTGATACTAGTCAGACAGTTTATTAGAGAGGACAGTTTGTGTAACTCAGTAGGCTTAAAAGAGCAACCTGTTACCTTACCTTACATCCTGCATTACCTTACATTCTACCTTACCTGACCTGACCTTCCATCTTGTGTGCCCACCACCCGACAGGGGCCCTCACAGGAGGCAAGATGGGCCTGGCTGATCTCCTCCAACACAGGCTGCGGTGTGGCCAGGTGGGCCAGGCACTGGGCATCCTGCAAGCCATGGACTGGAGCACCATGGCAGACGAGTGCTACCGTGGGCTGAGCTCCATGGCTGAACACCTGCTCAGGCTGGAGCTTACCGCAGACACAGAGGGTGTGTCTCAGGGAATACAGTAGGCTGTGGTCGCACTGTGCTGGCTGGAGGGTGTTGATGCGTCCACACCATAGGGGAGATGGGACTGCAAACGTCAGAAGAGATACATTTGTCTAAAGACAAACATATTTCAGTATACTATATATTTCTAAAAGCATTTATGGGGATATCCACCCAATAAATTGGCGGTTTACATGACCGCAATATGGTATATGGCACAATATGCATATAAACGTAAACAAAGATTATATGCTTGTCAGTCTTATGAAAATACATTATTTTCTGAACATTGCTGTGTGTGTTGTGTCCCCAGTCCAACTTGTGGCCGTTCTGGGAGTTTTCTATGCCCCAACTCTGCCTCTCTCTGATTCGGTGGTGCTTGATTACAGGGAGCCAATAAGCAAGTACGCCCGAAGATTCTTCCACCTTCTCCTCAGGTATATATATTTGTAGCTCCTCCCACCTGCACCTCAACAACAGAATACCTTAAAGTAACCTGGCATAAGAAACCACAACTACACATAATACATTTGTTTATATATGCTCTAATATATCATCACAAATCATCTACAAAGGCTGTGAATTTAAATATTGCTGAAACAAAAGTACCATCTATTTTTAAATGGCTTTTAGACTTCAGCACAACAATCATGCTTTCATGTGTTATTCATCATTGGAGAGTATATTTCTCATTTCTGTTTTCCATTCTTCCATAAGAGGCTTTTGAAATACCTGTTTGTCTGAAATTCAGCCGGTTGTTAGTTCCCACTGGCTGCATTCCTCCCTTTAAAATGACTTTCTATTCTGTTCTCTTGTACACCCTCTGTCTCTAACTCTCTCCTTTTCTCTGAGAGTGTTCCTTTGGCTCCCCTCTCTCTCTTATCATCATCCTCCACTCTCCCTCTCTTCATCAACATCAAATTGAGGAAGGGATCTGTCTGTCTGTCTGTTTGTTTCATATTGGTTCCAAGCAGGAGAAAGTGAAGGTGTATTGCACAGGACGATACCCGTTTCTCTCTCTTTGGTAATGCTAACAGGTTGAAAGCGACACTTGATAGATAGAAGATAGCAGCATGGCAGCCTCCTGTTCTTTGTGTGATTGTGTCAGTCTTGTTTTGTTTCCAGACACCAGTGCTTCGAGAGAGCCTTCCTCCTTGCTGTAGACATTGGAGCCAGAGACCTGTTCATGGTGAGTGGGTTGCCAAAAGAATATGGGTGATATGGGTTAGTGTAGATCACACACCTATGGCCCAACAAAAAAGAATAGCAATAAAATAGTAGATTATTTATATTAGTACAGTAGCTTAAATTGTAAACACTATACTGAATGTTTATCATTTTCAAGGTAACATGATATTACATTATTTAATGTCTTCTTTTATGTATTAAGTGTGTTGCTTGTACTTGGAGATGACTTTTCAATCAGGAGTGTGTGCATGCACACTTAGGGCTAGATTTACTAACATCCCAAATAAAGACTTCTAAATTGCGTGGGCATTGTATTATTTTGCATTTGTAATTTAGTATGTATTAGGAGTGATCAACTAAGAATTTTTGCATAAATTACAACCGGTGCAAACACCATGGTCCCCAGTCCAACTAGAGGCCGCTCTGGGAGTTTTCTATGCCCCAACTCAGCCTCTCTCTGGTTCGGTGGTGCTAGATTACAGGGAGCCAATAAGCAACTGTAATAATTATACAATTATATAATTATTGGTTACACTTAGCAAGACTTATAGAGTATTTCAATGAGAAGTTTGCATGTTTTAATGGTTCCCCATCGTGGAGAGTCTGGACACAATGCAGTCTGACAGTAATCGCAAACGCATCTTAAATATGATGAATTTAGAGGTGTTGGTGGAAGAAACAAATAAACATATTGTGAGCTACAGCAAAGACGTGAATGTAACAAGAAAAAACACCATAAGGGAGAAATCTGTGAGAAAGTACTAAATGCGTAGGTAAAACAAAAAGGATGTCAGAATAAATGAAAAAATGTCTTAACACTTGTTTTTGGTGTCTGTGAGACCCCATATATGAATATGCATAATGTTATTTTTTTTTCTTGTTGTTTAAGGAAGGCTACAGTTAACTTCATTAACTTCAGTCCCCAATAACAACATATACCTACGACCCCCACCCCTCCACCAACACACACACACACACACACACACACCCATAGACCCACACACACTTCTTTAGGATCTGTACAATTATAAAGCCCATCATGTCATTAAAAAGATAAACGGAAACTAATGGCAAATGGCAACCTTGCTTTGTGACTTAGGAAATATTACATCAGAGGAAGCGTGTCTATTCTTAATCGCACCACAAGGCAGAAAAGCCTTTTAGAATATTGGTATTACTATTTTATTTGGAGCATAACAGGCTGGAGCCTATATATTGTTTAATTTGGTGTTTATGACAGAACCCCTGTTAGGTCCTTGCTGTGTTCATAACCATAGTAAACCGTATATATCAGTGTCCATTATTTAGAACTAGTATGCAACATTCATGTAGAGGTGCTAATCTAAATCGTCCCAGTCTTCCTCCAAGATGTTGTCTGACCCTGCAGGCCAGGAACAAGATGACGCCATCAGCCTCCTGGTCCTGCAGTGACAAAGAGAGGGGTGGGGGGCGGGGGCATTGACATATAACCCATTGGTTTCTCTTTTGCTCCAATTAGTCCACTTCACTGCTTTAACCTTACTGGCTGAGTGGGTTGATGTGCAAGGGGGTTAATGAGGAGCACATGCACGCACACACACACACACACACACACACACACACACACACACACACACACACACACACATACATACACACACACCTTGTGTTTGTTCAACACAATACATTAAGGCTCATTCAAATAGTGACACAGTATTTTTACAGCTCAGCCAATCATTATCCCTCACTTCTGTCTACTTCAAAACACATATACAGCACACACACACACACACACACTCAGCATGTCAACCCCCACACCTCACCCCCACATGTTAAACATCATTGTTTTCGCGGTAACAATAGAGGCCCCCAAGCCTTTCCAAAAGAGAGGCTTTTGTTAACAATGAGACTCTTTGGTGTCAGGTGAAATTGAAGGGGAGGAGAGGGTGGTGTGGTGGGTGTCGGGTGGAGACACAGTGGTGTAAAGGTGGTGGAAGTAGGGGGCTCCCTAGTCATTTGAGTATGGGGCAGGTGGGGGGAATGGCACCCGCATAATGGTACCTTTCTCTGGCCTCCTAATTAGCCTTTGATAAGGAGCTGATAATGTAGTCAATTAGGTCATTTGACAGTAACCTTCGTCACCAGCATGGTTTTTCCCAACTCCCTCCCTATTTCTCCCTCTTATCCTCTTTCTTAGTCCTGGGTTCTTTGTGAATTAGCTTAATTAAATCAAATTGTGCGATAGTAAAAACTAAAATGTTAAATCCTCAACGCCTATCTGATAGTGTTAGTCAAACACAAGGCCCGGGATTACAGGTGTGTGCGACGTTTGCTGCTGTGTCTGTTTAACTGTGTGAATGTTCATAATTCATATAATCTCATTGGGCGTATGTTACTTATTGAGAGTGTGATTCTGTATATTAAAAGGACATATTGATGTATGTCCCCAGTAAGAATAGAAGTAATGTTGGCATTCATCGCCATTCCTGTTTTTTTAAATGTTTTTTATTATCCCTAAGGAATAAACATAAATACATTAACGCAATAAGGGAGATAGATTTAAGCGATACTAGATAAAATAGAATAGATTTTAAAATCTATGTATCTAAAAGTTATTGTAAATTGCATTGTTCAATCTATATAAAAATAAAGCTATTAGCTTGACATAAATGTGTTGCACCAGTGTGGTAACGTAAACGTATGCACCTCTAAACATAAGCCCTTGTGCATTTGGAACAAAACACAATATGAGTTTGCATTAGACTATGCTTCCCATTAACTTCACCCTAACACAGACACACACACCCTCGGAAAGGAAGGCCCTGCTATGAATACGTCCCTCTTTATCATCACTGTTAGCTGGCGCGCTGCAGCCCTAAAGCTTTTATATAAATAAGATTAGTGTCACATTTGACCGTTGGGAAATAAGAGGTGCAATATCAGATAGTTTTATACTGTTATCCCCCTCTAAGTTGATCTGATCCCCCACCCTCTCTCTCTCTCTCTCTTTTTAGCTTCACTTCACTGGTTACCAGTGCAATTTAGAATGCATTTTAAAATTTTGGTTCTTACTTTTAGAGCCATACAAGGAGAAGCGCCCCCTTACATCTCTGACCTGATACAGCTGTGCACGTCCTCTCGTAGTCTTAGATCAACGGGTCAGAGATTTTTAATTGTTCCCCATACACATTTTAAAACTAGAGGGGACCGTTCTTTTCAAGC